>JAWQEG010000809.1:0-203945 GCA_033782935.1 Petrolisthes cinctipes | reverse complement strand
TGTGTGTAGGTGTTGGAAGAAGGCAGAGTCACCACCAACCTCCAGTAGAGAAAAGGGGCCAGATATCCAGACTTGAAAGGGCCACTAACCCCCGCCTTTTTTCTTTTGCAACTCTCACCAGGGACATTTTTTTACGTCCAAGTTTACTGTGAAAGGATCTGGTGACTTCCTCTTGGTTTACACGAGAAGTGACGCCTATACTCCATTCTGCAGCTTTAGGCAAATTGCATAAGTACTCAAATATTTTACAGTGTAGACATGAGGTGTTCTTGATATTTTTAAGGCTTGTTGTAAGGAGATCGACCCTGACAACACAGTGAGTCGATCCCACGCTAGGCTTTGCTGTTTTGCTTAATGTCAGAACCTCATCCCACCATGGCACCTCATTTCCTATTTTAAAAGTCTGACCACACATTTGGCAGAGCACTTTTTATATTGCCATGACTTAATTTTAGTGTAGACATTTTAAGATGTGATAAACTCACTTCTATAGGCTGTATAACCCTACAACTCTTTCTTTCTTCCTTCTTCTACCCTACAGTGACGTCAAACAGCCTACTTCAGCCACGCTACCTCTTTTTTCACACATATATCTTTTCTTTTTTGTATTACCCGTTGACTGGTGGCTCCCTCCCCCGCCAGCCACCGGGACCTGAAGCCTGAGAACCTGCTGCTGGACGAGAAAAACAGCATCAGGATCGCCGACTTCGGGATGGCCTCGTTGCAGCCAGAAGGATCCATGTTGGAGACCTCGTGTGGCTCCCCGCACTACGCCTGCCCGGAGGTCATCAGGGTGAGTCTTCCGTTAAGGTGATTGCACGCGTCTGGAGGGACAATGATGGGGGCAGGGGATATAAGGGTGTTGGGGGGCAGGAAAAGGGAGGATGCTATGGGCAGGGGAAGTAAGAGTGCTGAGGATAAGGGAAGGGAAAGAATGATGTTGGGGGCTGGGGAAGGGAGGATGCTGAGGGCAACTGCACAGTTGCCAAGGTCGGTCTTGATGTCGGAGGTAAAAGACACATGGTATAATGAAATAAAATGGAATACAATGAACCTTCAAACAGCAATAGACCAATTTGTCTTAATGAAGATATTTGATTATGCTGTGGTAACTCGACTAATAGAGTGAGGGAATGTATAGTAAAGTAGCATGAGGGTGAAGAGGGTGCTGAGGCAAAGATAGTTTTGTGGTAGATGAGAATATGGGGCAAAGATGTAGAAATAACTGTGGGAAGAAGTGAAATTTAAAATCGATAAATATTCTGTTACACAATGAAAGCGTGGCATTATATTGCACAGACTTTCTTCCCTCTACCCAAGAGAGAAACTGTCAAATATTTCCTTCATTATTTTTGATGTCCAGTTGGTGTATGTAGTAGTTTGATGGATGTACTTGAACCATTGGCCTATGTGGTCTATGTATATAAATTATGTAAACAAATCTTGCTAGACATACTTTTGCACTTCACCAGAAACCCAGACTTGACAGAACACTCTTGGGTCTATTCTTTCTGTGGATAACCAATTAGGCCAGTCCTGTAACATTGTCCAAACCAGTAAAAAACACACATCTAATTCACGCCTTTGTGCAAGATACTGATCATCGCTAGGCAACAAATACAGAAAAACAAAATTCATCTTTTCAGAATTTTTTACGTCATTACTTTATTACTGTCACGAGTACGGTTGTCCATTAAATACGACCACTCCATATTAACTATAACGCAATTAGTCAGCAAGTAAATAACAATATCACTGAGAAGGAGCCTCTGTTGATGATGTCTTGCAATTGCTTCTTTAAATCAAACACTATAGATGCAAAACTATAAAACTATCGATCAAGGGGAAAGAAGAATATGTTTGTTGGTAAACCGGAGACTTAGATTCTTCCAACCTAAGAAAGAAAGCAACAACCCTTACGTCTGACATTATTATTATTAGTAATATTCTTTAACGCCTCGATGTCCAAGTGTTAATTAAGGGGTCGGTCATCTGATGCGGGCAAATTGAAAGACTACTGACTCCTCCAAGCTATGCCACGAAACAGACTCCCTCATTATTGATGCTTTCCTGGAATACTACATGGAGGAATCGATGAATATAAGAGGCAACGTTATAGACGCAAAATTTACTGTATGATGGCAACTCTTTGTTTTCGTTCGAGATTACAGCAATATATCTTTTCATTCTGCACATATATAAAATAATTACCAAGTAAGTAGATTATGTGTCATACATGACTGATTTATATAATGTATTACCAAGTCCTGTAGAATATTAAAGCTTATTTTGTCACCTTTCACTGACTTAGGTGTAGTTTTTAATCACATGTAAATTAAGGCCTCACCGATTTCAGTATATTACCAACAGTAAAGAATGTCAAACTACTGTGTGTAGTTTTTTATACACTGATGTACAGTCGGCAAAAAAAAATTTCGTTACCACCCCTACGTTAACTTTACCATGGGTAAGCCCGGTAGGGTTGGTACTCCACCCACTGGGCAGCTGTGACTCGCGTCATCCGGGACATGCTGGACGGGAATTGTCATTGCCGCGGCAGTGTCAACTTCTTTATATCAAAAGTTTAGCTGATTTTAAATTAAATTTTTGAGTGTTAAAGAACTCTTACTATTTAACTATTCATTATTAAACATAAGGAAATGCGTTTTGAGTATTTTAGAACAAGAATAACCGTGAAATACCCAGAAAATATAGCACTGGCTGAAAGAACGTCATTCCTACTTGGCTGCCCATGGCCAGGGGCACGGACTTATGAAGGCCGGAGGGTGGCGGAGGTACGACACTCACCAGTCAGGCGTACCAGCATTACATCACACTGTTTTAGGGATGGTAACGAAACTTTTTTTGCCGACTGTACATGTAGCTTTTAGCCCGCACTTAAATTCATGAACAAATATTAGAATATCAAAGCGTATGTCTATACTTGTTTGTTATGTAGCATCAGTCAGTAGAATATGAGAGCAACCTTTGTGCCTGCCTTGATGTAGAAGTATTACCAAGTCACTGTACACTCGTCTGAATAAATGACTATACACTTGCACATTAATTAAAATCAATTGAACATATTACTCTCACTTGACCATCACTGTCTATAGTCACTGTGTATTCGTTCAGATGTATTACAAACTCAGTATCATATATCTAACGTATGATGATCCAAGAGAATAAATTATCTAGAGTAGACATTGATGCTATGAGTAGAGTGCATTACTTAGAAGTGACCTGTACTCCCTCACCTGCATGTTGTGGAGGCGAGAGGCGGCCTGGGGTTGACTAGCTGCGTCACCTGCCAGACGCCGCCCCGCCTCCTCAAGTGCATCAGACACGTGAGTCAAGCTTATCTAACACACTCAGTTCACGGGATGATGTGTTGACAGAGAATTGGGGCAAACTGATTCCTCCTACTTGCATCACACAACAGAGTACCAATATGTTGTGAGTAAGCTGCTGTCTGTTACTTGGCACTGTTTGGAGGAATCAGATGCATCCATATCTGCGACAGCATGTTGCCCATGCACGTAAGGGTTAGTTGCTTGCAATAGGTTGGAGATTACTGATTGTTTCAAATTGTGCCAAGAACAGATTGGTTTGCTATGTGGCACAGTTTGGTGGAGTCAGTAGCCTACAATCCCACGTCAACTTCTGACCCCTTTATCACTCTCACGCTCGACACTCAGGATTTATGCATCTGAACGGCTTTCACTGAGACACTGTAATCGAATACATTACACACTAATCAAAGTATGATTATACAAACACGGGACACCAAGGAACTGAACTGAACTATTTAAGTACAAGTGCTAGTAGACGCCTCATGTAATGTACAGTACGTTTCTCGAACCTTAAAGTGTTGATTACTCACATGTCCACATTATACTGATCATTTACTTAATTTTTACTGTATTTATTGACTCGCACTTACTCATCAAATACACTCATACAATATCCATCCAGCTCAGAAAATTATTCACTCACACTCCTACTCATTGACAATTTAAGGTTCGGTATACAGCGACAATTATTATGATGCATTTATTTATTTATTTATTTATTTATTACTCTCACTTCCTTACCACATACAGCATCCTCCTCACTCAGATATTTCACTCACTGACACTCCTACATAACTCTCTCCCTGTAAAACTGAATCGTGTAAATAGTGTCATCTTTCTCCCAAATATTTTGTTTACAATTACCTTATTACAGATACAAGTATAGTATAGCAGTTATCCCATTATACCCATCGGAAATTATTAGATGTTAATTCGAGACACATTGACATTCGGCGGAAAGCAACTGGATTGTGTTTAGTCGGTGCAAAATAAGTGACAAAATATTAACTGCTCTAACAAAAAGATACATACGGTAAGAAGATATAAAGCAAAAAACCAAGATGAGGTAGGAAAATAAGATGGGACTGCATGGGGCCGGAAGAGAGAGAGAGAGAGAGAGAGAGAGAGAGAGAGAGAGAGGGGGAGAGAGAGAGAGAGAGAGAGAGAGAGAGATGAAATGAAAAGAGTCAGAAATATATATAAAAATATGGATGGATCGAGAAGAAGGAGAATGAGGCGACAAGCTATGCAAGGAAATGGGTCACACACTGGTAGTCTCTTCACCGTCACAGCTTGAAGGGAACACTAAGCTTCAGTATACCAACAATAATATCTTCGTCACCGTAACACAATCTTCACAAGGATGGAAGACTATAATTATATACCTTGCTTCGGGGTAGTAGCTTGAGTACCCCGCTTCCAGGATCAACACAGACATTCTCATCATTAGATCAATAAACCAATTTTACTGTAGGATGGTTCTTGTATTTACCGAAGTCTTGGGTGGATATTTACAGATCGTATTTGTGGTGATAAAACTTGTGTGTGTGTGTGTGTGTGTGTGTTCATGGAGTGTTGTGGTTGCTGGGGTTAACGTTTATCTTGTGTTAGCAAAATGTGCTATATTTATTGAGAACCTTTGAGGATGTCTGCCTTGTTATAATGTTGTTAAAATGCATTGTTTTTACTCGGGAGCTGAATGATGTTAACAGGAAGTACGAGCTAGCATTATTATTCAGAAGTGCTCTTTTTTATGTTGAGTGAAAATGTCCATAATGAAAGAACGTCTGTATTTACTACTTAACAGGAACAACTTTATAATGCAAACTACTGTACTTTTAATTGATTAGAGTGATGAGTGACAAGAAGAGAAAAGTTATGTAGGCAACTGCAGGTATAGGCTGTTCGTGCAAAATTAACATTTTATAATACTGAAACTTTACCACAGCCCTTACCATGTACACTGGCAATATTGTATAAACATTATCAAAGAAATGTATATAACCAGACCTATAAGTTGAAGTGGTGTATATACTGTACGTGTGTGCAGGGTGAGAAGTACGATGGTCGACGTGCGGACGTGTGGTCATGTGGGGTCATCCTGTACGCCCTGTTGGTGGGAGCGTTGCCCTTCGATGACGACAACCTGAGGCAACTGTTGGAGAAGGTGAAGAGAGGGGTGTTCCACATTCCTCACTTTGTGCCTCCGGACTGCCAGGACCTCCTCAGGGGCATGATAGAGGTCAACCCGGAGAAGAGATTTACGGTCAGTGGAATGGTTTGTGTGTATGTGTGTGTGTGTGTTAGCTACTTGCTTCAGCTGAAATTACATGAATTAATACATAATGTATAATCATATCTCATTATACACTCTTCCTGCATTCTGTAAGCTAACACCACTCACCATTTGCCCATGCTGTTATTTTTCTTTCAGAGCGCATAATAATGCTTTAAAATGTCCTGTAATTCTTCATCATTCCTCTTGTCTTTCACTGTTTCTCATGTCTCCCCAGTTTCTCTCACACATCTCTCGCTCACTCTCTGTGGTCTAAGACACTCTTGGGAGTCCAAGTGTAAATTTATATAATTTTTATGGTAATCTTGGTGAAGATAACTGAGTGTTAGGAGGACGTGACCTGCTGCTTGCCTCTCCTGCCTGGAAAGTGGAAACCTTGAGACGAGTTGGCAACCACGCCATCACTTTCAAATGATCTACTTGGTGGAATTACCCTTCAGAAAATGGTTAATGGCGAATGTGTAATTTTCCTGTCACACTCGAACCTAATTTTTCTTGTCAGAAGGAAGTACTTAAGTTACTTAACCCTTAAATGTCACCCGCATTTGATCACCATGCAACTTTAAATAAATTACATCAGTCAGAACTTAAAGACAAAAACAAAACTTGTGACCCCAACTGAACTTATAATAAGCCAAGTCATGATCCTTGTATACGTAAAAGTAAAATGAAGAAAAATAGCTGGGACCCCCATTCCCTTGTTAGTAATGGTTGGAGGGAGCTTCAGCCTGGCTTGTACCCTGTTGAAATGCATGTATTGTTCTCTACATAACTAGTGCCTCACACTGCTTAAGCCTCATTCCAGGTCAGCTCTCTCATGCTCTTTCCAAACCTCTCTCTCTCTCTCTCTCTCTCTCTCTCTCTCTCTCTCTCCTTGACTGTTCCTTTGCCTCCCTCTCTGCTATTCTTAGGACTACATTGTCTCTCTGGGGTTTTGTTTTCACCTTTCACATTTCTTTACACTTAGCTTCTCTGTACTGCTCCTTTCCCAACCTCTGACCTCATAATCTTCTCCTAAATTTTAGCTGTGTGTATATGATGTATGTGATGCAACGTACTTCCGGGAAATTTATGCTTATCCTGACTCCTGTAGACACTCCTAACTTTTGTAGGCCCAAAACGTGGTGCTTAGTTTGCCTAATGGATAATCCGGCCTGCCCGTGATTCTTCATAACTCCCATTATCTCCACATCTCCTTAGTTTTCTTGCTTACCACATTTTTCTTTTTTCCTCCTCTAAACCCTTCGTGGTTACTTCCCCTCATCTCCTTCAGGCCCCTGTTGTGCCTTTCTCATCTGTTGTCCCCTCCGTATTTCCTCCTGCTGTCTCTCCCTCATTTCTTTCTGTTCCTCCTTCATTTCACACTCTGTCTCCATCACCTCTTACTCTTCCTCCCTCTCTCCTAACTCCTCCTCTCTCGTCTCATCTACTCTGCCTCCCTCGTCTTCTGCTCGAGCTCTCTTCCTGGTCTGCTTCCCTCTTCTCCTCTGTCTCTGTCTCCCTCATATGCCCTCTACCAACAGCTTGAAGAGATAAACAAGCACCCGTGGGTGATTGCTGGAGGGAAAGGAGAGCTGGAACTAGAGCGGCCAATGATGGAGGTGGTACAGACTCATATCATACCCACCAAGGACAGCATTGATCCGGATGTCATCAGGAATATGGCCTCTCTAGGCTGCTTCAAGGACAAAGACAAGGTCATGCTAGATCTCCTGGATCCCTGGTGAGCAAATGTTGCTGTCAGTTTTTTTTTTTTTTTTTTTTTTTTTTTTTAGAAAGAAGGAAGGAAAAACAAAATCAATGAAAACAAAGTCCATGTGCCTATTGGCATCCTTCATTCATATAATGTCTGTAACAGGCGTATATAGTACGCAGCTAAACATGTATTCCACCTACTCATTTGAATTTTAACTATATATAGGCAGATGCACAGAGTTATATTGTGATAAACAAGTGGGATTGAAATGCGACAGATTCAGATACTCTTGAAAGATGAAATTTATGAACATATCCATGATTTAAGTCAGCGTTGACGGTAATTTAACAGAAAACAAAAATGAATATTACTCAATCACTTTCTGCATGTAAGCCCTTTCCTGATGGTTGTTTCTTAATTTGTATTCCTTCAGCCATAACACAGAAAAGGTCATCTATTTCCTGCTGTTGGACCGGAAGCGGCGAAGACCAGCATGTGAGGACGAGAACGAAATAATCCATAGATACCGCTCTGAATCAGCTGACCCTCCACGCAAGAGAGTGGATACATGTTCTGTCAATGGCACTATGTCACACTTTGAGAGGCTGGCTGAGGGCTCGCCCATCACACCGCGTCGCAATCTCTCCCATCAGTATGTATCACTTGTCAAGATCTTTTGCCTGTAATTTTTAGTGTACATTATTACCCCTATGGAGCATTTAAATCATTTTTCTAGGTTACCACAGTGGAATTTCAAATCGTCAAATCAATGTGCTTATGATCTATCGAGTTGACGAGTGCTTGCTGGTTGTTGATTGAGGCCTTCTGTAGAGGGGCAAGCAGAATTTTTTAAAAGGGCTTCATGAGAATTAATTTGAATGTGCATAACTTTGTCAAGTTAAGATGACATTAGTGCTAACAGATGTATATACTTATGGGTGCAGGACGTCCCATACACTACCGTGCAGCCGCCGCCGCTCTGGAAACAATAATAACAGTGGGTCACACTCTCCTCTGCACTCCAATAATGTCACCCCTACTGCTTCACCCATGTCCTCCCCTCGCACTGGCCGTCACCATCATTCCCAACACCATCATCACACTTCCTCCACCACCACCACCACCACCAGTACCAGCAGTGGAGGCACCAATACAACCACCACATCGGGGAACCAACAGTCGGCAACCATTACCCAAGGGGAAGACAGCAACCCACCCAGTGCCCCAGGTTCTCCTTACTCTGCTCCATACTGGAAGTCTCGCCTCAACACCATAAAGAATTCCTTCCTTGGATCCCCACGCTTCCACAGAAGGAAACTTCAAGGTGAGGATTAATAAGACTTAGTTGCAAAAGATGCTTCATGGCTAAATGTAGAAAGTCTACAATTATAGTGCAGTGGAAATCAATTGAGTTTTCCTTTAGAACTTTGATATTAATCATAAGTAGCATGTGCTACAGAGTGGCTCTATTGATAAACAAAAATACAATATGGTTGCAGTTTTGTAAAAAAAAATATATCTATGTATTTTCAGTACTGAACATTATTGTACAGTAATGTACTGTACTTATATTAGGCTAAGTACTTCCATGCATTCTGTATTTACAGTACAGTATGTGGGAGATTACTAGAAGCATTAAATCCTAAGTACAGTACACATATTGTTGTTACTGACGACCTTTATTCTCACAGTTCCAACAGATGAGGTTCATCTAACCCCAGAGTCATCACCAGAGCTAACCAAGAAGTCATGGTTTGGTTCCCTTATGAGCACAGAGCGAGATGAAACCTACACAATATTGGTTAAGGACAAGGCACTGGCCACTGTCAAGGCTGATCTCATACATGCCTTCCTTTCGGTAAGTTATGGTTATCATCTGTTTCGTGATGCATAGGCCTAACTCACTTTAACTTTTTGCTTTTCACACCGGTTATTACTATCATGTCTATCATCACAATACTGTACCTGACACATCACTGCATCCATCTCACTGTTACATCTTTCTATCTCACCACTACATCTGAAAGACATTTTACAAAGAAAATTGCTTGAGGCAGGAAGCAAGTGAAACCTCAAAGCTAAAAGTGCAACAATGCAGAATGGCTTGAGATACCTTTCAATGTACTGTACAGGGTTTTGATATAATATACAGTCATATGATAACTGATTGCAAATGATTGTTGTCAAAATGAGTGCACTTGAGAATGTGTCAGTGAAACTGTATGAATTGTTTATACAGTAATTCACAGTGTTACTACACTACCAGTATATATTAGATTAATCATGCAGCCATATTAACTGTTTCTTCTTTATTACTGTGGAAGACTACCATATGTAAATATACCTTTTTCATCTGTTTCTGAGGATGAAACATTGTGTGTAAGTCAAATCCTGCAGCAAATAATTATGAATATTGTAAACAAACAATATGTTCCGTTGGCATTACAAACACTCATATAATCATAAATCACTAACACAGATTCATTCATTGTAATGAAAATTTCTAAGTGTGACATACTCAGTTCCATAAACACAGTAACTCTGAACAATATTTTAGGTTTACTGTATTAAAGGTACAGCTATATTTTCAAAGCAAAGACATTTTATTGAATGTTCTTTTTATATGGTATAAATGTAAATATTTAGAGTTCTGTTCTGTATCAGATGCCATATTCTTTCAGGATTACAATTTTGCAACATCCTACCTGCACCTACTGTACCTATACTTACCTACCTACTATTCTCAGGTCGCAGAGTTGAGCCACAGCGTTACATCCCCGATGAGTTTCCGTGTGGAGTATAAGCGAGGCAGTACCGGTCCAGCCATGTTCCAGCGACATGTGAGGTTCCAGGTGGACATTACGCCGGTGTGTTCCCCCAGTGACCCCAACCCGCTCTACGCTATAAACTTCATCCTCCTCTCTGGTATGATGGGTAATAGAACAGAGCAAGTGTTTCCGTAGTTTTCCGCTTCACAGCTTGTAAGCTTGTCCATAATGAGGTGAGAATGCATTCCCTGGCACCCAGTTGATAACTGAAGCTACTGCGTATTTTTAGTTCACTGTACATGAAGGGTAAAATTAATATATGGGTCTGTAAATCTAGTGTTCCTAACTGGGTGCTGGTGGCATGTACTATATCCATCACTTACGAGTACTGTTCCTTTTATATAACAGTAGTAGTATTGTAGCTCATATACAAAACCAAGAAGTACAAAGCAATGTGAATGTACAGTACAGTAGTTGGCTTGGGAAGTACAGTACTGGTAATGTAAAATATATTTGCCCAGCAAGTTCTAGTGCTTACAGAAGAGGCTGAAGATGCACATATCATGATTCACTGCTTTTTACAGTACAAATTAGATTTTGTAAATCACTGCACTTTATGCCTCAAGAATCTTAGTGTTATCATACACATTAGGAATTTAGAAAATAGCTTGGCTATAGTTTTGATTCTTTCAGTCCAACATTGTGTATTAGGAGAATCATCAAATATTTTGTCGCTGGGATTGCTTCTCATCCTGGCTGAGAACTATTACATGTTTCATATCCCTAACTCACAGGAAATGGTGGCACAGTGAATTTATGCCCTGAAACATGTAACAGATTGTAACCATTTTGTTTTTGTTCTAAGTACAGTATTACAGAGGTGTATCTCTTTGAAAAGTACCAGCAATTTGGCTACCATACTGGCTGAGCAAGGCCATATTATTGGTGTTTTATCTTCTTCAATTCTGTGAGTTGGGTGTATTAATTAATGGCTATTTTAATTTCCATGCATATGTAATGAAAACATATATATATAAAGGTGATTCAAAGATGCTATCTGTACCATGCTGTGGAAACATTGGAGGGCTACCAGTTCCTCCAAGTTGTTAGAAATTATGAGATTATCTCTTTTCGAGCATTGTTTGAAGGAATCAATAGCCCTCTAACTCACAAAACGGGACTATATATAGCTAAGGTTGCATCAACTGGGCTACTGACACACTACCTTTTATGAAGTCTTTAAGCCTTTTCAGTCTTGGTGATGGGATGTAAATTCTTTTCATCATGTGTAATTTTCAAAGGTTGATAATCTGAATTCTTCAAAGTACTGAATTAGAAGGGGTTGGTGGTTGGAGGAGACCAAAAGGAAAGACACACAAGTCCTGGGTGAAGTGAGTCAATGATCCATGCAGAGGTATAGTACTAGAGGTAGGAAAAACCTCTGCCTAAAGACTCATACAGAATAACCCCAGGAGATGGTGCCAAAAGCTCAGTGCAGCAAAGTTCTACCATGCATATACCCCAATATGATCATGAAAATATATAAGACATCTCAATACAGTATCCCATAAGGTGCAACATTCACTATGAGCTTCAATTTACATGCACCATAACTCTAATGAGCTATCCTTTGCAGTTCCCGTTAACATACTGTAAGGAGCACAGTGTCATCAGGAAATAGATTTGCTACCAGAGACAATTCTACTTTGTTCAGATTCAGCCTTGAATTTAAACCTTCCACTACAGTGTTCCTATTAATTCCCTTATACAGTACAACCAACAATGCACAGAGTGAACAGTCATCACTTTCAGCACTTGCAATATCACTCCCTTTCCTTGTTGCACTGGGTTAGTGCAATGGTAGAGCATTCACTTCCCACTTCCCATCACTTTGGGCCATGTCCAACTCTTGCTGCTGCACGTTCACCAAGTGAGGTGGGATGGCATTCCTCTTCTAATCTCGGTAGGCCATGGCCTAACTAGGTAAAATGCATTTCTGCCATATTCTCTTTTTGTTGTTCTTTCTTCAAATATTGTTTTTGCTTTCTTTTCTGCACTAGAGGGTCTCCTTCACATGGAGGCATGGACATGCTTGTCACAGAATGCAAATAACCTGCAACCTTTCTTTATTATCAGCCTAGGAGGATGGTGCAAAGCTGACTTTTACATACAGTACCACTGGGTTTAGCAGATGAACTAGGACAATGAGAATACAGTATTTGTAATGACAGTGATGAACTTATTTCCTTTTTCTAAGGTGTATGATACAAATGAGTACTGTATGAAATATTCATGTATTTAGTTTGTGATAAAATTAAGATATGAATTTGCAGAGTAGGTGTAAGGCCCATATCAAATGGGCTTAAAAATTTGTGAGGCTATTTTTAATTCAGTTGATCATTTCACTGTGGTTGCAAAGGTTAACCTGGACTGGAAATGAAGTTCACCTGAGCTTTGACAGAATGATTTATTCTGATGAGGCTTGTTAGGAGTGAATATTTTCTGATACAATTACATGTTTAATCTTTTAATTTCTCTTCATTTCTGGTTCCTGGCTTCATTTTAATATTTAGCAGTACAGTATTGAAAATTAAGTACAGCTTCATATACTTCCCAGTGAGTAACTACTGAACTATACATATTTCTTTTATATAATTTATAGAAGATTCATTCAAGAAAGTTTATTATATGGCTTATGGTGTATTTTGATATACTATACCGTATATGAACTGCAATACAATTACATAATTATACTAAGATTTTTATAGTTTTTTCTGCTTAATGTAGTTATGTCTTTTTGTAGTATTGTGGAGTATCATAGAACAAAATTTTATTGCTTAGTGGTGTCAGTGTATTGTAGAGGAAAATAGTTCACTGGCTGTAGCAATATTTTAAAAGTATCCTTGATATTTAAAGTTTTATAACATGATACTTAACATATGTATTTATTCATTAGATTTTTTAGGCTTAATGTTGAGGCTGGCTTATGGCCTAAAATTTTAGGTTTTACTGTGAGATACAAATTTTGTATTGTATTGCATATGCCATGAGCACATTTTTATATAAATTTTTTGCAGTCTTTAGTTGCAGATTCTGCATGCTGGGTTGATCTTAGCCTTTATTCAGTCTAATATAAATGATAACTTACAGGTAACATCCGCCGGTTTCGACGGATTTGTGAGCATATTCAAGCTCAGGTATGCAGCCGACGCCCCCCAGCCTCTCCCAGGGTAGGGCGCAAATTCACCACTGAACTCTCAGAATCATCATCTTGTGGCTCGGACACCTCTGAGAGGCTTTCTCCCTTCCCTCAGGGCAAGCAGGTAAGGCACAGCTAGATTATAAGTGCACTGTATCATAATTTTACCTCTTAATTCTATGTCTACCAATATGATTGTGCAGTAGTTGCCTGACAGAATGAAGCTTCATGGCATTTCCAAGAGTGGAGATTATAAAACCTGAAACAGGCATAAATGATGAGCTAATAGCTCAGGCTAACCGGACATGGAATGAGAACACTACCACTGCCCCAACCTGGTGTCCATGATGTGATGTGGATGGTAAGTTACAAAGGAATGCAGTAGCCTACAGTATAATAGACCTAATGGAGATTGTCTGGAGGAACATCCTAAGTGATTTGACTGTATGAAGTGAATGAAGAGTGAGAGGTTGACTAAAGTGTATGAGAGGGAAGGGCAGAGGAAGTAGGGGTAGACATACCTACCCAGAGAAGTACTACTGTACTTACAAAGTGTTGGAAGGAAATTTCAAGGAATTACCTGGATCCATATGTCCCTTGCTCCCTTTCAGACATTGGTTGCTGGTTACAGTTCTTTTTGTCTCCTACAGTTGGCCAACCCCAGTTACAGAGTACTTTACACACATCCATGGAAGTATAACCTATAGCAGCCATATCTCTTTCTAAGAATACATTTTATCAACACAGCACATTACACTATGCTAAACAAGCTCACTCTGGGAGTATTCTCCTGGGGTCAGGATATGAATATTCCATTTAGGGTGAATAGGCAGGCCCACAGTAAAACATTGCCAAGTAAGGTGAAGTTTTTGTGAGGGAAAGAATATGAAAGAATGAATGAGTAAAGGAAGGTCAGACTAAGAGTGAAGTAGAGGGTTGGAGTAAAGGTGTATGGATGAGTGTGGTAAATAATAGAGCAGTATGTTGTTACTGCATTAGAAATTAGGGCATTCAGTAATACTGTAGTTAGAAATATTCAGACAACCATTTATCAACTTGTTAAGTTTACAAAAGTCAACACACAAAATTATTTCCTTTCCATCCAATCAATTGTTTATCAGTGTATGAAAGTGATGCAGTGCTACTGGGCTGCAATGAAAGGTATTAGTAGAGAACTTTGCAAAGTTATGTGAACACCACTAGATAAAGGTTAATGTGAATAAAAGGAAAGTGATGGTGAGAATCTCAAGGTAGAAGAAAAAATTAAGTAGCATACATGTACCTGGGAGTAGTATTGGATACTTGTGCTTGAACAGCTATGGAGGGTTGTGCTTCAGTTAAGCCCTGCACAAATTTTTGTCTAAATATTAAGTTTAGTGTGAAACTATCCTTAAATGCACTGTTGCATTGCAGGCGGAGAGTGATGTAGAGAGTGATGTGTCCCAGTCAGATGCTAAGAACATGAGTGGAAGGGGAGGCACAGAATCCTCTCAGCCCAATGTGTCCAATGGCCGCAGCACGTCAGATCCTGAAACGCAGCAGCTGGGGTCATCTGAACTCGCCACGTAGTCCAGGGCGGTGCGGGCCCACACTGGCAGCCACGCCACTACCAGCGCCCTCCTGCCACCATCCTCCTGCCAGGCGGCCCCGTGACCAGGCCCCGTGTTCCGTCGAGAAGAACATTTGCTCATCAGGACAGACTGTCAGTTAGGGATGCATAATTCCATGGCATGTAGATAAAACATTATTGCCATCGTGATTAGAGAACTTGTCCACGTACAGGCCTGAGCAAAGGTTCAAAGACACATTATGCCTGCATTGTGTTTTGCCTAAAATAACCCTGATATGTAGCAATGTAGCACCTTCTGTTGCCATAACCTCCCTCTCCCTCACCTTCCTCTTCACCATGGTTGGTAGACGGAGCCATATATGTGCTAGATTTGGACACATAATGTTTGCAAAGAGTGTCAGTGAACTTTTGCTTATTACTGTACTTATATATGGTAAGCCAAATGACCTTGAAGTTATCTGTTTTTACCCCTAAGGACGAATGAAATAGGTAGTGCTTGCTGGCATGATTGGTGTTGTGTTTTGTCCTGGGATGGTTTTTTCTGAAGATGTGAGAGGTATTCTATCTTCAAGTTTCTTGTTGATAAGATTCCTAACATCTTTTAAATACCAGTGGAATGAGGTACTGTGACTTCTTGCTTGGGACTATATTATTCCACTCATTTTATACCATATTTAGATGAGTATTTTATAGGTATAGCAAAAAGAATGAAACCTACCACAATGTACTTGTATTATGTCTAATACAAGGTAATAGCAGACCAAAGAATGACATAGTATTGTAAAATGTGATGGGGAAACATAACTATGTATATCAGGTGTAACAAATGCAGACCAGGGAATGGCACATCTGCATGTACACCTCCAAAGACAATTAACTCTTTTTTTCTCAGGCAGAACTCTTTGTAAGACAGCGTTTGTGTACTTGGGACTGTACATAAGGCTGTGTCCCACGTGCAAGCATCCTGCGGCAAACGGGTGACCAGGCTTTTGAATGCACTTCCTTGGAGTGACAGACAAACAAATTTATGACTTTGTATTAACATGTCCCATGTAGTAGCATCAAGTACTGTGAGTGAACAGGAAAGAAGGGACCCTTTGCAAGTGTTGGAAGTGTGAACAAATTATTTTAATTGCCATTTCCTCTGCCATGTGAAGCCAGTCACCTGCCTGTGGCCATGGAATTAAAGTAATTACTAATTTTAAAAGTTTCAAATGACCCTACCTAAGATTGGATACTATAGCAGCCACTACATACTGAAAGGTGTTGTTTTGCTTGTAAGTGTAAGGAAACGTCACTGTTGAGTAGACATGTTTATGCTAAGTAGAGGCTGGCAGGTGGGACACAGGTTGCGCATTCATGTACTGGTTGCCCGCAGTCACTGGACACTCATATAGCCTAAGGATGGAGTAAGACAGGAAGACATTGTCAAGCTCATATCCCACAATGCTTCACAGACTTGTATCAGACGAATGTTACGGTCACTGTCCATAATTTCTAGTCACTTGAGATAAGTAACCGGAGTTGATGCAAACTATTCACTTAGTAAAATGGCTTACTATGTTGTTTACATACTGTACTAATGGACACAGTGCAGACCTCATTATTTGTCAGAATAGTGTGTAAAGAATAAAGTAAACTTTTATTCCACATCCTTGTCAGGCTAGAAATTATTGATTGCAACTGTATACACTGTTAGTTAAGATTGAATTAGACCTACTATAAATTCTGTAGGTTATATTAAATTCAAGATGAATGTAAAATAGTAACCCAGAATTTTTAATATACTGTATTTACATGCAGTACATACAGTACTAGTAAGGTCTCATCCCCTTGATGTTAATCTTGTTTTAGATATGGGATTCATGCAGTTCTTTTCTTATCTGTTTATAGTAAAAAAGTCTGGGTGTATTATTTTTTATTTGCATATTCATATAGTAGTTTTTAATTATATATATTTCGGATTTTGGAAAAATATTAACCAGTGGGAAAATTATAGTCACTGTAGTAAATATTTTGTTAGTACTCTGCTTGCTTATTTCCATGTACTTTCTTATTTCTTACAAAGGGGCAAGAGCAGTGCAGATGTTGGTGTGCCGTCTTTATCTCAAAATATTTAATATTAATTGGTAGGAGGCATACTGAACAGTTATTACATAAATCTGTGTATTTAATTTACTCAGATTCTATTCATTTCTGACAGTACTGTATCCATTTATATGAGTAAAATGAGAAAGGCCATTTTTTTGAAGTGGTTATTATACATTTTTGCATAATTACTGATATAATGTGATGGGAAAAGATAGAGGTCTATTAGTGAAGACAAAAGAAATAGCTGGCTGCAGTGTGGTGGCATGCGGGTGGTATGCTAATGTAAACAAACACATTCTCACTTTCATCATGCACTTCATAACAGTTGTTTACTTTTGCAAATCAGGTTCAGTGTAACATATGCGGTTCTGATGCTTAACTCAATCTCTGTAATTCTTTTATTAAATCCAGTTATTTCTGCTATGAAAGCTAGGGCATTGTTTAGATATCAATTGTCATGGAGAGTGCATCATCACTCTCAACACTGTATCAACATTGTTAGTACAGCATATATTCATTAACTCATTATTCCTGGTAGTGCAGTCCCATTTTATACAGCCTGTTTTGTACAAGTCTTTCTTCTAGCCATGGACTCCTCTTCACAGCTGCCGTCTTACACATGCAGCTGTGGAGAATACATCCTGGGTGTGTTTGAAAATGAATTATTGAACAGTTGAATCATGTGTTGCATATGTTGATAGGCTTGCTAGACCAGCCAATCAGCAAGTGTGACTGAGTTCCCCAAATACTTTAAAGTTATTTTTTTCTGATGACACCCACCGCCTACAAAGTTTGGCGATTCTCACATGCCACTGAGGAGGCCTTCTGTGATCCTCACCCTTTCTTCAGTTGAAGAGGCACTTGGCTGTGATGCCAGCTTGGCCTCTGTACTGAAGAGGTATGTTCCAAGACCACTTCAAAGCACTGTATATATCTCTTTGAATATGGTCATTACTGGAGCCTGTTCTAGCCTCGTGCTCCTGCTGGTGTGGTGGCGAGGACAGCAGCATTTAACCTCTCACTGAGTCCTCACACATTTCATTTTTTCTATGAGCATCACTGTTAAATTTAGCCTTACTGAGGTTTTATGTGGGTATGTGAGCTCTGTCCCCGCCACATCCTTATCCCAAGACTTAGCATGGTGGCTGCCGGACTTGTAGTTGAAGTTGCTCCGGTTGAGTGAGAGTCGTCAAGTTATAGCGTCCAGTTAGGTCTATGCTGTCAAAGTTTTGTCCTGACACGGTGAGTGTAAGTTTTGTAAATAATACTTTGTAAGAAACATGCTTGTTAAGTCTGTATTATACTCATATAAAAACCAGTATCTAGTACATACCAACTTTGTCTTATTCCCACTCTTGTACATACAAAATAAATAGAGGATCATGCCCCGCTTCACAAAATCATCAAGGTTTTCCCTCTGTGAAACCCAGTTGATGAGCTTTTGACATATCACTACATAAAACATTGTGAACTGTCCATAAGGTTTACAGTTTGTCTGGTACCGGTATGCCAATCTCTTATAATTTTTGTATTGTATCATAATCAACCCTGGAAGATGAAACTACATATCTTACTCTCATTCTTGTGCCAAAATACCCATTTTGAACCAATTTTTAACACCCTGGGTTCAACTTATAGCCCTGCATAGATGAACAGAAGAACAGACGGAGCATACAGTAAAGTATTTGGCACAATGGAGGACCCTATTGAACTAAGGAAAACCTTCAAGCTGGAATCCTTTACAACAGCTGGGCCTAGTGGGGCTGGCTCTATTCACTGTGAATTCCAGCCATCCCCCACAGGGCTAGAACATTGATTGTTGTAGGATGCGGTCACCTCTGTAGTGGAGGTGTGTGAAGTTCCTCAGGGAGGTGGCTTTTTTGGCAGCAAGAAGTTGCTAGCAAAGCTGCTTCCCAAGTGGCTGTGCTTCCTAGTGGAATTGACATGATCAGCCTACATGGACTAAACTAACATCTACATGAGAAGTACTGTACTACAACCGGAGGCTTTCTTTCTCTCTCTTTATTTTTAATTATTTATGACTGTTGTGTGGACTATCAGTACACAGGGGCGCTTAAATTTCCTATAGCTTTTAATCCCTTCAGGACTGGTTTCACAGAAGGTGTGGCCCCACTAGTGGCTCTTGTGGTAATGTGGACTTGGGTCCACAGTTGCCTCCAGACTCTCTGGTCCTGTGGATTCTGGTCCTATTTACCTGAGATTTTTTTCAGTAGCCCAGGCATATAGAACCATTTTTTTTTTTTTTTTCACCGTAATCCTGTAAGCACTGCGACCAGAGCATACTGGGGGTCTGCCCCAGAAGAACAACAACAACAGCTGGGGAGTGTACTTGGAGCCAGACCGTATCAAAGGGGTGGGGTCTTGGAGGAAACATTGGATATCATTGAGTAGAGCTGTGCAACCAGACTGGCAGGCAACCATGGCCAGTACAGGGGATTTATTTTGTAGTGCTAGTTCCTAAAGCTTCTCTGAAGAGAGACAAGGAGTGGTATGTCAGGTATCGCTGATGAGGGAGATAACCATTTTGTTCAAAATATTCAGCCTAATACTGAGCCTTGAACAAACTCCACTCCAAGTCCACTTCCCAGACAAGCTATGTACGAAAAGAGGATGATCATGTAGTGTCAGACACTGACAGAAACAGGGCTCGCTGGGATGAGTGCTTTGAATAAATTGTAGTTCAGTGCAATGATGGCTCTGACAAGGAGGTTGCTCAGTGCCTTGGCCTGGTCCATGTTGTTATCAACTCAATGAAACAGGAATATGTGTGTACAGTAGGAGGATGAAGATTAAGTTGGAATTATACTTGGAGGGACTGTGAGTGTCCACTTAATCCGCGAGATTAATTTGAGACTGAGGCTGAGGCTGACCTTGCTTACAGGGTTTATCCAAAACAATTGACCCAAGGTGGAGGAAGCAGAGAGGCAAGCTGTAAAACATATGGCTCAAGCAAGTCAGTTATTCATGCTGGGAGGTAGGCTACTGGGGTTGGGAAGGGTGTCTGCATGAAGGATTGGTTGGAGGGATCCCAAGAAATGACACCAAAGTCTAGTGAAATATCTGTTGCCAGGCATATGCCCCAATGATGATGATGATGATATGATACAGGAGTTAATCAGACTCTAGTTTGAGTTCACTCCATACTTTTAAAGGGATGTCAGGCTTGTGGCCCCCAGGGTGACAGGGATGTAGGTTTACAAGTAGCGCGCTATGAAAATACGATAAAACTCTTATCGTTGCCTAGTGCTACAGTAGAACGCCAATTGGAAAATGGGTAAATAACTTAATTTGTATAATAATTATTATCCTTTGGGGAAAAACGAAAAGAGTCTTTTACAATCAGCTGTAAGACTTGACCCCACCGCTTAGGCTACTAAAATAATTAAGGGCGGAATGGATGAAATCCAGCAGAACCTCTCAGGCTCTCCCTTGTAAGAAAAAAGAAGTAGAGAGAGCCATAACTTGTAAACGGTAGACCATTGATGTTCCTAAAAAGTGAAATACACAAAATCACAAACTATTCAAAGTGGAATAAGATATATAGAAATTGAGTCGATAAAAAAGCGAAATTCCTTGTCATCATCGAGTAAATTTTCTCGTTTTCTTTTCTTCTTGCCTAAGGAGAAACAAGTATGTTTTTGAGGAATATATGATAAAAAAAATTACAATTTATTGTTATATAATGTAAAAATGCAAAAACCCTCTCTTAATTTTCAATGCGTATTAAACCAAATAATCATTCGTGGTCGTCGTCGTCGTCAACAAAACCCAAGGTGGTGTAGATACTGGCAGTTGATTGGGTAAGAGGTGATGAGAATAGCATACTGAACCAATCAGATGCCAACTTACTAACCTACACATCCAACATGGCTCCAGTCATTGTGAAAACATCATCATCGTAAGGGAAAGTGTTGCGTTTTGCGTCATGGTACAGTGAAGGTGTACGTACAAGTCTTGAGACAATTATATCTTTTACAGTAATGGATGACAAGACCTCTACTCTGGGGTTTAAGCCTCAGAAGGATGTGGTATATAACAAACTTCTACCATATCATCAACAGTTGGACAAGGAGATTTTAGAACAAATCTGTGATATCAAGGAAAATTTAGCCAAAGCTGTGATTCTCCGTGATATAAGACCAGGATGTATTCACTGGGTATCCAAGCTGTCAAGGTAATGTATTTTAAGCTTTATTAAATTTGTATGTAGTGTTTATATAGTCTAACAAAATTACCAACATTTCATTTTCCATTCGTGAAATGACTCCCATATGTTGACCATGATTATCCAAAATTCTCCTCTAACTAAATATACGACGTAAATGATAGGTTCAGATAACATTCAATATAGTAGTCTTTATGACTTTGGTTTTCCATGAGGTGACATTTACCGTACCGGTACTAACTTAGAAGTACTGTATAGGCTACCTGGATATGTATGTTAAACAATATACAGTACTGTAAGTTAGGCCGGTTACACAAGTAATCCAGTTTGGGTAACTCGGACTTGAAACCGTGTAGACGTGTGTTGGTGAGCTCCTGATTATTCTGGATATTCTACCCTTGCAATCTACTTTCCACGACTCTGCCTACCCTGAGTGAGAGTGGGGAATAACAGGTAGGACTGTGTCTGGCCAGTACCTATATTTAACAGTGGATGCAATAAAGGTCCATTCACACATATCCTTGACGTATTCATGCCGCGTCCTCTCCGTGTCAGTGATATCCGTGACACATCCGTGGCGCCTCCATACAGTTTGAAGTAAGTGATTTTCAAAATGGCAATCAAGGCAGAGTTTACTGACGTGGAATTGGTAATGATTGCCATAATGGACTAGGCAAGTATTTTATTCAAAAACTATATAGTGTTTTATACATGTATGTCAACTACACAAATACAAACGTATGTACTGTACTTACCATCTACTTTCATTTCTTTCCCTATATCATTCCAAATAGCTTGTTTGAAGCTACTGTCCATATATTTTGGTTGTGATAAGTCATAGAGAACAGAATGACTGCGAACAAGTTCAATTAGGAGCTCGTCATTCATGTTTGTATACACTCGTCCCACCTTCCGACGTCCACGAAAAACTAAAAAATATCGGTGGCGACGATGTTCAACTTGTCGGCACGGACACGGAAAGGCAAAACACGGAACGGCGTCGGACGTGTGGGAACGCGTCCGTCTTTTTCCAAAGTAACGAGATTTTTTTTCACGGACACGGAAGCACAGAAGGGACGCGGCACGGATATGTGTAAATGGACCTTAAATAAGGCGAGAAAACTTAGTTCCCCAACATGACGACGAACAAGGATGTAAACAACTCGCAACGTTGTGACATCTTTCACATGGGCTCGACATGTGAAACCAGGACTGAAATGAAATTCACCATATAGTGTGAAGAGTTGTAAATCTTGGATTCAATATCTGTGTACTGGCCTACCATTATACCAATTACTATGCTTTGCCCGCACTCATTGCAAATTCACGTGTGAGAAGTGCTGCTACGAAAAATATGGAGACCCAAAGTGGACAGCAGAAGCTAGTGAGGCTCTAGAAAGGCAATCTAAACAAACCACCCCGGAAACAAAAGACACCAAGGGTGCTACAGCGGGTGATCAGGATATCAACCCAACATACTCAGTCAGAGAAACTGACTGCAGAAAAAGGTAAGATCCCAGAGATAGGTCTGGGCAATACACCAGAAGATGCTGACCTAAGCCTAGTAGGTCCAGGGCCCAAACAGCCAGCACAGCAGCACAGTTCTCAGGAAACTGGCATCAAGGGAGACCAACACAGAACCAGTCAGTCAGTCTTGACTCCACCAGACAACAACAATCGGGTGGAATGGAAGAACATAGATAGATTTTACAAAAAAAAATACATGTCGATATGGCGTAGCAGGGAAAGGTTGTAAGAAAACACATTCTAAGTGGTGCAACAAGTTTATGAAACATGTGCTCGATAAGGAGACTGGTTGCACACTAGGCTGGAAATGCAAACAGTACCACCCCTGGGTATGCAGAAATTTGCTATATAAAAGGGAATGCAGCCTTACAGATTGCAAATTCATCCACTTAAAGGGTACAGTTGCCTGACGAAGTTCGTTAAGTCCTGACTGGTGTAGAGTAGGGCCACAGAGCTGGTAATAATGTGAAGTATGAAATGCCATATACAGGTATTACTATATATTTGTAACTTAATAAACACCCATATAACTGAACAACATTACATTACATAAATGTATTCATTTTATATTATTTGAAAAAACACACAATCCCTGAAAAAATGTCTAAATGTGTGGTGTTGTGTTAAAACTGGAATATAATCGACACATGTATCACTGCAGTTGTCGTACGGTGCTGTCTGTCGAAAGTTTGAATTACAGTAATCTCTCAATTATCCGTCGTCGTGCTATCCGTCATGCGACATTATCCGGCGCACGAAATCCTTATCTCCAATCAGGTCAGTATGTGCGCATTTAAAAAAATCGGCAAAATTCAATAGTCTACCATACACCAGCCACTTCTCCATACTCTGTATAACTTAGGGAAGATAAAGAAAATGGAGGTATTACAAATTTAGAGCACTAACTAGAGAATTTTTAAGTTACATTTTTTTTCAAGTGATATTTTCCATGCTAAGAAAAACCCACTTTTTATAGAAGAAAGTATTTTATATGGATGTTTCGGAGGCAACTACCTCCCTCTTCAGCAGTACAGAGTTGAATGAAAGGAAAATAAGTAGCTGACTAAGCTGACAGGGGGAGGGAGGGACAAGGTGTGTTCTGATGACAGACAGACTTCACCTCACCTCACCCAAGGTCAGGTCAGGCCGGTTGGGTGAGGTGTGGTCTGTCTGTCACCTCACCTCACCTCACCCAAGGTCAGGTCAGGCCGGTTGGGTCTGAAACATAGATTTTTGTTTGTTAATATTTTCCATTTTTTTCTTCAAAAAATTTGAGAAAAATATTATTTGTTGCTCGATTGCAATGAAAATTGGTCAGTATATGTAAAAACCAACGAGGATTACGATGGCAAAGAGCTTTTGCTTCTAAAATTAACAGGAGCACAGATGGGGGTGAGAGTGGAGGCTCCCCTTAATGTTATTAGCATTGTGCGAGCCGGAAGGAGCTACGGGCGGGAGGGGGGGGGGTAGTGATGCATTATCCGTCTTTCGACATTATCCGACGCGGTCTCGGCTGCTATACGCCGGATAATTGAGAGATTACTGTACTGAGATATGTCAGTCGTGATGTAAATTTTACGGCAGGTTAGTAAAAGTGATTTTTATTTAGGAGACGAAGTATATTTGGATTCAGTTAACCTTCTCGACATATACAGAACACCAGTTAAACTAATAATTATATAATTGATAGTGCTCCTAACAATCTCATATTCATGACCACTTTTTTTTTTCTTTGACTTAATTAAAATCACATTAAGTTCCCTATCAGGTTCATTAGGTAGACTTCTGGATGTGCAACTTCCTGCCTGCATGTTTTCTAGCTTTTGATATCGCCAGCACCTCCTATTTCCCCACCTTATCACGCTTAACGTCCCTACAGTATACACCCAACTTTTTCCTTCAGTGTTTATGGGCAGGGTAATGGAGTTTATGGAGACGGGTCTTCTTTCCCTGCGACTTATTGTGATAACTTCAACCATGTCTTCAATTACGAATATGTGTGGTTATGAGTTTTAAACTTACTGTTAGTCTACTCTAGTGTTTAATTGTCACTTTACTACCGTAGTGGTTTCTGTTTTCATAATACTTGAGACATCCTACATTGTATTAATTATTATTATTTACAACTAATTGGCCTTGTGTTGAAAAGAGAAGTGACTTCACATGAGATATTAAGTTAAAATTATTAGAATTATTTTAAATATTAATAGTAGTAGTTTCCCTGCAATTTACAAATATGAGCAGTCATCAATATCATGGTTATGCATATATGGACGTGGGGAGGGTTCAACACCTATTTCTGTTACAAATTCAGGGTAACCATCAACCTCAAAATTTATTATTTTCTTATCTACTCTAATATGATTGTATTGTGGTGACATCTGACAACAAAATAACTGTGGATGAGACCGGGATATTGGGTGTGTGGCTTACTAGAGGTGATCGTTCGGCTGGCACCAAGGTTTGCCGTGTTACCAGATAAGTGGCTAGACCCTATGAGTGTCATGACTTAACGAACTTCGTCAGGCAACTGTACCAAGTGTACTCCTCAGACACCCCCTCAAGGAACAGAAGTTAGGGCCCAGCAACAGACCCATGGGGCATCCTTTCTTCCACCCACCAAAAAACATGAAATTGCCACAAGAAGAGAAGCCAACGAGGAACACCTGACCTCCAGTATTAGTGGCCCTGGGAAAGCACAAGATATGCCAGGTACAGCAGGCGGCTCACATTTTTTATTAGGCATGATGGAGAGGTTCCTAGATCGAGAAAAACACTCAGGAATTACTAACCCAACTGATGGAGAGAATGGACCAGGTGGAGTGGGCACGAGGGGGTCACTACCCCCTCTACTAAACTGCTTTTTACAAAGACAATATGACAGTGTCTACAGTCAACCAGACCCCCAAAAGGAAGTCCAAGATAATGATGACTTCTTCAGGGCTCTTCAGCCAACTGACGAGGGTCACCTACACTCCGTAGACATCCTGGAGGAGGACATTGTATGGGCTATAGACAACATAACCCTAAATGCAGTGGCAGGACCAGATGGCTTTAATGCCTTACTGCTGAAGAATTGCAAAAACCAACTTGCAAGGCCTCTGAAAATATTATGGTCAAAGTTCCTCTTTACTGGCTTAATTCCCAGCAAACTAAAATGTGGAATGGTAACCCCCATACACAAAGGAGGAAGCAAAGGCCTAGCAAGTAAATACAGGCCAGTAGTTCTCACATCACACCTCATCAAAATATCTGAAGGATAATCAAAGGAGAAGTGGTGCAGTTCCTCGAGAACAAACAGGCCTTCAACACCAGCCAGCATGGCTTTTGCGTTGGGTGGTCTTGCTTATCACAACTCCTCCAGCATTATGAAACATACTAAACTGTATACAGTGGGGAGACAATGCGGACGTGATCTACTTAGACTTTGCATTCTCCTACACAAGATGAGAGAACACGGTATATCGGGCCAAGTGGGAAGGTGGATCCACAACTTCCTCTCTTACATGCACCAGAGTGTAATGGTAAATGGAGTAAAGTCACCCCCAAGCAGAGTAATCAGTGGAGTACCACAAGGCTCAATCCTGGGACCCTTGTTCTTCCTCATTATGATCTCTGACATAGATGCCGACTTGAAGCATTCCACGGCCACATCCTTTGCGGATGACACAAGGATCAAGAAACAAGTACAGTCCCAGAACGATGTAGACCTTCTTCAAGAAGACCTAAATAGAATTATATTATGGGCACAAAGAAACATGATGGCCCTGAACAATGACAAGTTTGAGCTCTTGAGGTATGGCAGAAACGACTATATTCAGTCTTCAACACTATTCTGGCAGAAAGCCACCACATGAAAGATCTGGGAATCTTCATGAGCAATAACTGAGCCTTCTCTCACCACTACACTACTATCACCCAGACAGCACAACAAATGAGTGGTTGGATACTGAGAACTTTTCAGGCAAGAGGGGAGGCATGTATGCTGTTACTGTGCAAAACCCTGGTGCGACCTAAGCTGCCAGCTGTGGTCTCCACACAAGATCACAGACATCATCAAGCTTGAGGCACCTCAGAGAACCTTCACCAGCAGGATCAATGGTACCCAACATCTCAGCTATTGGGAGAGGCTGGAGAAACTAAACATCTACTCTCTACAAAGAAGGCGAGAAAGGTACACCATAATTTACATCTGGAAAATCATTGAGAATCTGGTACCAAATGTAGGACTGGTGGTAAATAAAAATCCCAGGAGAGGAAGACTGTGCCTGGTGCAAGGCACAGAGGCCTCATCTCAAAGGACCAAGACAATAATCCATAACAGCTTTACCCACATGGGAGTTAAATTATTCAATTGCCTCCCAAGGAAAATAAGAGACTTGACCAACACCACCACTGACACCTTCAAGTCTCATCTTGACAAATGGCTGGCCAGCATCCCTGACCGGCCACCAACTCCTGGATACGTTAGCTCCACTTCTAATACTCTATCTGAAGTCGTCAAAGAGTCAAGAAGAAAGGAGTTGCTCGGTACTGGAATGAGTGGAGGTCCACCTCAGCTCTGCCAATAAAAGGCTGAATTCTTCAAAGATTACAACCTGATTTTGTTATCGCTGGACTGAGATCTCAAATAATAATGTTTGGTCAAGTTTACCATTTATTAAATTTTTTCACTGGTGCTTGTTTTTCCTTGTAAGTTCAACTTCCTATGCAGACTAGTGACAACTTGAAGGAATGAGTGAAAAGGAAGGAGGAGTAGGTGTAGGGGAGTTTTTAAATGATTGCCAGTGAACTTGTTTCCTCTGAGTTATATGCACTAGGAGTGTGATCAACTGTACATATAGGTTATTTTACAAGTAAATTCTATAAAAACTTTTGAATGGCAGAAAGGTATTATTAAAGAAGTATTGCGTTCTTGGCTAGGACCACGCAGTGTTACCACATTCGGCTAGGTCCCTGGAATTTGCCCCGGTCACTTTACGATAGTTTACACCGGTTATATCCCGGGAGTTTGCCCAGGTTAGGTCCCGGTAGTCTGCTGTGGTCTAGGTTAGGTCAGACTAATTTCCAAATTATGTTCTCCGAGAGAAACACCATAGATGAAAAGTGTCTTAGAATGGTCCAAAATTGTGGGTAATGATACTAAAATATACAAGATAGTGAAATCAGTACTTCTGTAAATTTACCGGCAGAAATTATAATGCTGCATGACCAATGGAGGAGTGTGGGGTTGGGAGCCCAGTACTATTGGGGTTAATGCAGGTTACATCTAATTTTTGTAGTTTTTCTCTGCATAATTTGAACTTTAGTAATCCTACTCTTAAGATTTTTGGATATACCTGGTACTGTAGAGTTAGGCCTAAACTGAATAACCAAATACAGTATCTTGGGAATTTTCAGTATTTCAATCACTTTCCTCCCTCCCCTCTAACTAATTACTCTTTCTTCCTTTGTTTCAGATTTGTGAGGTTGTACGGACTATGTTTCTCAAAAGAGGACCATGTGTTGTTTGTAAAGTTGATGTACGAGCTGGCTGTCACTCTCGAACAGGAGTTTTGGGTCATGGCCAAGTTTGCTCAGATGCTCACTATTCTGCTCAAGTAAGAATTCAAGTTGACAGCATAATATTTACTGTAGTTATAATACTGTGTGACTAGGTATATGCTTGTCATGTATTAGAAATGTTTACTAAACCATTATATCATATTTTTTGGTGTTTTGGCATGGCTATACTCTCATAACTCTTTATTATTATAAACCCTAACAGTTATCTGATATTATGAAGCTCAATTCCTTTTATTAATAAGTTTGTGTGTCTGTCATAAATTTAACCCCTAGCATCTAACTTTCCATGGTCCAGTACTGGTACCAAAGTTTTTAATTGTTACCTTGGCTCAGCTGTTATATAATATAATAATCTCACCAAAGAAATGAGAGTAATTGCCACCATCCCTTTAAGCTGGCAACTCCCAAGCTCCAACCTTTAATCTTCTAATAGTGTCTCCCCATCCATTTATTTTTTTCTAGGTGTTGTAATACTAGTATTTCACTTTCACCTGCAAGTATAGAAATTGTATACCTAAGGGTAGCAAGACACCTTCCTCACATTTAGCTACTCTGATAATAGAACTTTGAGTGAAATGAAGGGAAGGTACAGTACCTCCTCTTCATGTGATAATGAACAAATAAAAGTGTTTTTCCTTCTGAAATAATACCATACTGTTAGATTGTTTGAAAGTAAAGATCAGTGCTTCCCTCTTTTAATAATATTAATATTAAACCTTATTTTTTGTACTATAAACCCAACAGGAAGAAGGAGCTGTTGAGTCCAGATGACCTAGTGTTGGAATGGCGTCCCCTGTTTGAGCTGTACAACAGCTTGTTTTACAATTCCCACAACAGCATCGGTATGCTGATGCTACCATCGTAAGTTGCACCGGTGAACTTTTATTACATTGCATGGTTTTCATTCCCTTAGTAACATCTGTATATCAGCCATGCCTGTTTGTTCTTGGTGGTGATGTTATTTGTCAGTTTCAGCCACTCTTGGAATAATTATCATAGAACATGGTTTTTCTGATGTTTTGGACTCTTCAAAGACACTATATCTTATGGTATTTATCACAGTTTACTTGTCTCTTCCTTCCCAATTACTGTGAATATGATTACCAGTAAAAGTAATTTCATATTCTGTACAATAGAAAGGAAATTTGGGACTTAGACACAGGCTTAGATTTGTAAGATTGCCTCGGTCCATGTTTGGTTAGGTAGAATTTGTTGGCTTGGTTGGACCAACCATCCTATGTGCCGGAAAGTAAACAAATTTCCTAGTGATGTGCTATAGATGAAAAATTGTGTAAATTATTAATAGCATAATTTGTAAAAAATGCCATGATTTACCGACACCGCTAATTAACTTGGGTGACTACCATGCCATTTGATATGCAATAATTTTTACTTCTGTCTTGACAAAACTTTATCCTGTAAAGTGTATCAACCCAAGGTCATTAAGTTTGGAATAGAGTTTGATTCAGTTAGAATAGATTTGTTTAGTTTAGACTTCTTGTATTAAAGGAGAAATTGGCACCCTTAAAGTGGATGGGGTGACTTCAGGTATATAATAATCCCTTCATATCGCTCAGGTAGCTCTGAGAATAGCTGAGCCAGTGCCAAATAACTGGAGGGAATAGAAAATTATATAGTTTTTATATATGAAAATATTATTGTTCTTGTGGATATTTGGCCATCTATTCCCTCCTACTATTTATACTGTGTACCACCACCTAGTATCCTGAATAATTACTATGAAGCTGTAGCCAGTATTCAGTCAACCATATCTGATAACTTAATGCACATTATGATTTGCTGTACACAGTACAGGTATTGTATATTTTGAAAAGTGACAGAGAAGGCAATAGATTGAAAGAGTGGAAGAATAAGATGGTGGATCATATGGATATTTCCGCTTATAGCAGTGAAAGGGTTAAAAGAATAGCAACGGAGGAGAATGGAGGCTCATTATGGAATGTCAAACCACTCCAGATTCTACTAACTTAAAGTCTGGACTTGGTTCAGAATAAATTAATACAGATAAGAAGAGTCTGCATGTAGTTTGGCTTTTCTGACCCCTCTTGCACACCTTTCTGTTCATACATCTCCACCTCTCATAGCACACCCCTCGTTTTCTAGCCTCATCTGCCCAATCTGCATGTAGCAGCCATTACCTTATCTTGAGGGACCCTGTGATGTAGTCTGAAAATTGGAGATAGTGAGGTTTCAAATATTTCCACAAAACACCACCTACATAGAATAGTCAGGAGGAATCAGAAGCCTCCAATTCCCATACACGATCACAGGGTCCTTAACACAATTCACATCCCATTCTTCACAGTTGTACATTCAGAGATTAAGTTCCTGTACCATTATCTTACCACCAGAGGTCAGTCTTAAAGGTTGGCTTGTAGTGGAATATTAATTTAATCAACTAGTAATCTCTCAATTATCCGTCGTCGTGCTATCCGTCATGCGACATTATCCGGCGCACGAAATCCTTATCTCCAGTCAGGTCAGTATGTGAGCATTAAAAAGATCGGCAAAATTCAATAGTCTACCATACACCAGCCACTTCTCCATACTCTGTATAACTTAGGGAAGATAAAGAAAATGGAGGTATTACAAATTTAGAGCACTAACTAGAGAATTTTTAAGTTAAATTTTTTTTCAAGTGATATTTTCCATGCTAAGAAAAACCCACTTTTTATAGACAGAAAGTATTTTATATGGATGTTTCGGAGGCAACTACCTCCCTCTTCAGCAGTACAGAGTTGAATGAAAGGAAAATAAGTTGCTGACTAAGCTGACAGGGGGAGGGAGGGACAAGGTGTGTTCTGATGACAGACAGACCTCACCTCACCTCACCCAAGGTCAGGTCAGGCCGGTTGGGTCTGAAACATAGATTTTTTTTTTGTTAATATTTTCCATTTTTTTCTTCTAAAATTTTGAGAAAAATATTATTTGTTGCTCGATTGCAATGAAAATTGGTCAGTATATGTAAAAACCAACGAGGATTACGATGGCAAAGAGCTTTTGCTTCTAAAATTAACAGGAGCACAGATGGGGGTGAGAGTGGAGGCTCCCCTTAATGTTATTAGCATTGTGCGAGCCGGAAGGAGCTACGGGCGGGAGTGATGCATTATCCGTCTTTCGACATTATCCGACGCGGTCTCGGCTGCTATACGCCGGATAATTGAGAGATTACTGTTCAGTAAACCCTCGTTAACTCGGATCAATTGGGGGGAGACCCATGTCGAATTATCCGAAGAACCGAGATATCCGAGGGCTTATATTTGATGCGTACAACTGACCGCATGCACACCCGCTTTCAAAACTACATGTGCTTTCACTCATATCTCTGGTTCCCTTACACAGCTGCGCACACAAAATCATGACAATTTTACAAAAATGGATATAATACTGCAAAGTATATTTAATAATGTATATTAACATGAAATAATGTACAGTATTGTGGTGTGGTGTGGTGTGATGGTAGGTGAGGAAGTATGGGAATCAGAGCTGGTATTAGTCAGTTTATCAGTCACGGCGTACTTGTTGCCACACCGACACATAATTCCTGCGATTTTTATGATATTTTTATGCTTGTTTCTCTTACAGTAATCTCCTTTCAATGGCACTGAAGAGAAAGCTTTCAAGTGATATTAGTAGTGATGAAAAGAAAAGAAAAGATCATCATATTACGTGAAAAAGTTGATATTGTTAAAAGAGAAAAGGTGACAACAATTGGCCTTGCTTTAGGATTGATCCAAACCATAGTTATAGACAAAGAGCGCATCTTATCTCATGTTAAAGATGCATCACCTATGCAGTCAACTATAATAACAGCAAAGATAAAGTTAATTAATGGATAATGGATCACTATGTGGAGTCACCGTGATAATACCGTCATGACCGATGCATATGTGGCTCTATTGCTCGCTTGGCAGTGACGCAGCCAATTGTATATAATTGTTAATGATATAATATTATATGATAACATCGTTAATGTTAATGGAACACTACGTGGAGTCACCTTGGTGATACAGTCATGACCGATGCATATGTGGCTCCGTGGTTCACTTGACAGTGACGCAGCCAATTATATATCTGTACATCACCATTTTTCAGGTAGTAAAGTCAGTTAAGATTAAAAACATTGAGTTTCTTATACATATCTGTTATGGTAAAAGCATAACTTTTTTAAGGTCAGTCAACATTAGGTATAAATGTATGGTATAGAGATGGTAATTTGAGTTTTGTAAAAAATTAACTTGTCACTTCTCAGGCTGTAGGCCTTTGTAACGATGCACTCGGAAAATCCCCGCGTAAGTCGGATATACAAACGATTTATAGATAAGTGTCTGAGACACTGATAGTGTCCGAGTTATCCAATTTCCAACTTATGAGGGTCCGACTTAGCGAAGGTTTACTGTAATGTGACTGTGGAGACACACGGCTGGTATTTGCCCTAGAATCATGTATGAGTGATGAAGAGAAAACAAATATTGTAATGCAAAGTGATAACCGTTGTAACTCTAAAAGTGTTTCTTCTCTGTCATTCCTCATACTTGTTTCAAAGTTGCCTGCAGTATTACTGTCTTGCCAATATTCTTTGTACCTCTCATGATCTTAGATTGGTTTCCGTGTTCTTTTGCTGCTCCTTCTTTGTCTTCATTGATGTGTTTCTATTGACGGTACTATGACTAATGGCCTCTGTTGTTCTGTTATACAGTATTACTAATGTTACTGTATTAGTTTAGTGGTCGGCTATTACTAATGCTGTTTAGATATTATTTACACTAATGATATGATTGAAAATGGTTTTCATATTCATTATCTTTGGGAAGCTGTTCCAAAGAAGGCACAAGAACTGCATGTCTATTTGAAGTAGTTGAAGTTGCCATATATCACTGTCTTGCCAAAAGAAATGTCTGAAAAAGGAAACAAATATACTACAGTATTATATATTACATTGCCTTCTACTGGATTACTCTAATACTATAACTCTTACTGCCAGTAATTTATGATCCATTACTATTACAGTAGGCTACTTTGAAAACCCTATAATAATCTATTACTTGTTGAAGTTCCTCAAGCTGTCTGGCCGAGCAGCCCCGAGCCCCTGAGTACTATTAACTTATGTCTGCTTCATTGTGCTGGTAACTCTGTCCCATCAGACTGCAAGAAAGTCATTATGTTGAATCAGACTACTGTTTCCTTCCACTATTGCCATATCATATTACAATCAGTAATTCACATTTCATCATGTCTGTGTTCTATGACTTACCCTACCCAACATTGCAGTAATGGTAAGGTTACTCATTCCTCCACCCTATTCAATATAACAAAACTGCACCCATTTTAAGGAAGTCTATTGTTGTATAATGTTGAAAAATCGGTTGCTTCTGCTTCGCTGGCAACATTGTGTTATTCCATCAGTTTGTACCCTTTCCAAGATATTTTGCATAATTGCACACTTTCATTGATAGCAGAATAATAATAACAAAAATACTGGTACAGTACTTATATCATTCATTATAAGTACTGTACAATATTTTATTTTTAAAAGTTTAAATGCAAAAATTTAATATTTGACATGAAGATCAACATCAACAATTTTACCACATCCTTTCATGATAATGCATGGATTATACAATTATCACACTACTATCATTATTCTTCCTAAACCCAGCTGTAAGTTGACTTTCTTTTAATGACAAGCTGTATAAATTTCATCTGTTGATGTGTCGACAACATTGATAAATAATAGAGTATTGGGTAATTGATAAAATGGTAATATAGGATTGTCTTTTCAGTCATTAATGTTGTAGCTGATTATTTTTATCAATAGTATGTTGAGAATAAGTGGTCAGGGCCTCTTAAATATATAGAAGATGAAGAGTGCCAGAATCTTTTAATTCATTGTTAGGATAGAGGTTAACCCCGCAAAAAATTTTGAAGCCACCATATCTTACAGGCAAATAAAGTATACTGTACTATATTCATCCCTATTCCACAACAGATTCAGTTCCTTAGCTATTCTGATTGGCCTCAGCTGATTCTCGGTGTCCTTTTTGTCTGATAAGTTGATGACTCATATACACCTTTGACAGACTCACTGTTACTGCAGCCGTAACCCATATCACGTCTCTGCTTCCTGCAGCACACAAAGATATTTCTATTTTGTTTTCTGTGTGTGACTATACTGAGCTTGATCTGGGAATAGTAACAATTGATACGAAAACCATTTTCATGTTATGTGATGTCTAGTTCATATTATGCCAGATTTCTGGACACTTGTATATCTTATTCTCTACCTTTCTAACCACCCTTGTACAGTTGCAGACTTGCAGTCAATAGTTTCAGTACATGTAAGGGTGAGACAAGCTGATAACTGACCTTCATTTTCATCCTACCTTTTGAATTTTGAATTTATAAGTGAGAAACTGCTGCAGATTTTTTCAGAGGAATTCAGTCTTTCTCATTACTAGATGGAAGCTATCATATGTTTACCTAAGTCACCTGCTGTGTATCAAAACTTTTGCCTGCAACTGTACCAGCTTGGCATTCATACCTCACCCCCACACTACTAAATTATCATTGTCATAACTTTCAACTAACCATCACATCAATCTGAACATAGGATAGTTTTAAAGCTGGAGGTTCATGCTATCTTGGGAACATTAATTTTCTCATCCATGAGTTGAATTTGCTAATTTTATTATGACTATCACTAATTGATACATAGATAGTACGGTACTCTACCAGTTTAGTAATCTCCAAAAATAAATGTTCCTTTTCTGCCTCTCACTAGTGAGACTTCACAGTGTGACATCAGTTGATGCTTTATCACCTCTGCCAACTAATGTGGATTCCCAAGTTATGAATCTCAAGAGTCGTTATAGAAAAGCAAAGAAAGTATGCCGGCTTTTGTAGATGCGTGCATAATGAAGTTGGCAGCTGAAAGTTACTTCAGCATTATACCATTAATATAAACCTTATGATGTTCTACAGTAGCACTGTTTGGTGAAGAGTTGACAGACATGCTTTCCATACAGCCAACCACTGTTTCATTAGTGTTTGAGTGCATGTAGGACAGTATGCAGTATAAATGTAACAGATGGCCTCTCATTAAATACAAAGGACTGAAAAAATTTATGGTCTTGATTGTATAGAAATGGTGAACTGCTTGTTTGATGGCACCTAATTAAAGGATATATTGGGATGCAGATGTATTTTTCCTTTTCTCATGCCCCACTGGATTACATTAATGTTAATGGTTTAGTGAGCAGGTAACAGGAGACATCTCCATCAATCAGAATCCTTATTGCTTCAGTATTATGATAGGTTTCTCATGTAAGCAAATGATGTATGAGAGGTAGTAAATACTAAAAACCCACAATGGTAGACAAAATTATTATTCCAAGCAGTTTCGATGACAGTGGAAGTACAGATTAAGAGTGGTACATCCATTGCTTACGAGGGAGTTTATATACAATAGTGACCCTCACCTCACCTATGCCTGATGCAGCGTGGCTATTGCCTGGGGTACCTCACTGACTGATGGTGGAGTAGTACTTTTGGCGGCAAAGACTTAACGACTAACCCTGTCATTACTGGGTCTAATTTAAACATACAGTACCACCATTGAGATTAAATTTATTGTACTTATTAATGCATACTGATTCTACAATCCTCTGTTTCTTATAATTATTACACTTGTACAACATTTGGCAAGCATTCCATCATTCCAATCTATTCTATGAATATTTTCATAGAAGTGAACAAATGTTGCATTGTTGTTGTTTCCTACTTTGCAGGCATACTTATGTTCCTTATGTCCAAATTTTCAATTTTTTTCATGCCCAAATCCCCTGTATAACAGAAGCCATACATAACATTGCCCTTTGTGTCAAGCCTTGATGTTGTCAAATCTGCGAGTCAGGATCTCGGTGTAAACATAGTGTTTAGGTATAATTCAACCATAAGATCAATGTTGGTTAAGAATAAGCCCAAGAGTGAAGTCACTGCAGGTGTGTACAAAATCCCATGCAAAGAATATGATTTAGTTTATGTAGGTGAAACTGGCAGGATTTTGGACACTCTTATAAAGGAACATAAGTATGCATGTAGAGTAGGAAACGGCAACAATGCAACTTTTGTTCATTCATATAAAAATAACCTTTGGAATGCTTGCCAAATGTTGTACATGTATAATAATTATAAGAAACGAAAGACGTAGAATCAGTACGCATTAATAAGTACAATAATTTTAACCTCAATGATGGTACAGTATGTTTAAATTAGACCCAATAGTGAGAGGGTTACTCGCTAAGTCTTTGCCGCCAAAAGTACTCCCACCATCAGTCAGTGAGGTGCCCCGGACAATAGCCACGTCACATCAGGCATAGGTGAGGTGAGGTGAGGTACAGGTCAATATTGTACAGTATATGAAGCAATGGTTGTATCACTCTTATCCTGTATTTCCACTGAAGAGGATGACAGCTGTCGTCAAATCTGTTTGGAATAAATATTTCGTCTACCATTGTGGGTTTTTAGTGATTACAACAGTGTGATTTTCCACCCGTTGTGAGGGATAGTGGTGAACAAGACTCGTGTAGCCACTATGGGTATACTCAGTACTCACTATTGACAAGAATTTTTTCTGCTCAGCTTTGTCAGTACCGTACAGTACTGAGACAGTACAAAATGTCAACGACAAATGTTAGTGAACATATGGCATTTCTGCCTGATGAAAATATGTACACGATTCAGTTTGCCCGGTGTTGGTTCTATATGGCAAGTGTCAGCCAGGCACCAAGGCTAACACCTAGCTTATCCTTTGAGTCATATGTGATTATATTTTGTTTGATATTTTTTACCCAATGTTAAACCATAGGCACTGGATAAGTCACCCATCCTCAGTTAATCCCTCCTAATTTTATAAAGTTGTTTTGACAATTTATTTTGCAAGAAGCAGGTCATTTTATTCTTCTTTTAGATAACCCGTATACTGTATTAAAAAAATTGAAATTACATTATGACTTAACAAAGAATCTTTAGACCAAAGTCAGACAATTTAAACCTTTTGTTCATGAATGACATTTGTTTGTTTATTATTGTATTTTGCATGAATAATACTGTACCGGAGTATAATTTTTCAAGTTTTTTACAATTTATGTCTATACAGTACAGAGTATGTAAATAAATACAGTATTAAGAAATAGATGCCTGAAAAATTGAGTAATAAAATCTGCATTATTATGTGCTGCACATGTAAATCAAACATGAACAAGGGGTTAATTAACTTGATATTTTGACATTTTGACAACAACCAGACTAATTTTATTCAGCTAATAAGAAAATTACTCACACACCAAGAGGGATAATAGATATGGCTACAAGATTCCACAGTCATGACTATTTTCAGGCGGACCAGACGGGCTGCCAGTCGCTTCTTTAGCCGTAGGAAGGGAGAAGCATCGTAAGTTAAGCACCCGTTCTCAGTTATGCATTTGATTTCTCAAATTTGTTTTAAACACACATGGATGCACAGGTCTGTTGTAAGGTTTCTGAGGCATTCTGTTGTGTGATTTGTGAAGTATGTGTTTGTATACCTTATAGTGTATCCTCTGACTGTTGTTAAGATGTTAAATCTCTGGGTTTGATCATTTGGGTACATACACTGCCGTAAGATGTAGACAAACAGATATATACTATGTCACACAAAACAAGCCCAGTACTGTACCACAAATTAAGGTGCCCCGTTGAATTATTTTTCAATCTGAAATTGTTACATTAGTTGGGTTATGGAAATTTTTCATTTATTTTAAATGTTTAGTTAGAACTTGACATGATAGCATACTGAGTAAAGGTTCAGAACCTGTAAGAGTGTTCACACTGGTGTGCTTTCAAAGTCTGTCATGTTAAGTTCTAATGATTCCCATTTAAAAAACTTGAAATAATGTATTATAATTTAACATAGTCCTAGAGATTATATTGGACTGAAATATGGATTAAGAACACCTGATCTCATTCTTCACAATTCAGTACAGTATTCTGGGCTGTATTCATGATCATCATCCCGGTACAATATTGTTGAACTTACATTCAGTAGTCTTACATTAAATCCTCACTGGGATATTGGGATTCAGATTTACCCTGTGTGATGATACCATTGCATGTCTGTGGTATCAGAGTGATTTCAATCAATTGAATTAAATTACACAATTTAAGACAGTCAGTATACAGTATAAGTGAAGTACCACCCTGTGTTACCTAATGAAGTTGTAGGTTATATATGTGAAGCTGGTGGTATAGAGTGCTGAATATGGGTGTACTGTTCTGAAAGTCACCTCTATAAGAATTACAACTTGTTTGAGCTCATTAAGTAAAGCTGTACTTGAATTTTGTGTGAAAGGAAAGTACATAATCCAGGTATGTACAACACAGTACAGCACAGTATGTTCATTATCATATAACAATCTTGATATCAAGGCATTTGACCCCCACATTCCAGATAAACAGTAGTACCGTCTAGGTCTCGAATATGGCCCATGATCTCATTCTTCACACCACAGTGCTCTAGCCTTCGTATCTTTTTCATTCTCTCCTAATTTGAAAGTGTCCTTATTGGCTTGCTCAAAACTATATAATGAACTTACCCAGTACAATATACTGTAGTATCTAGAGGAGTGTAACAAATAATGACATATAACTTGAGTGGATATATGAAAATAATTATTTACAACCATCTGGAAACTTGACATTAATTTTGCTTCACAACTTGTTTTGGTAAATTTTAATACAAACTACTTTTATTTACAGAAATCTAGCTTATTTTTTCACTTGTTGAGTATACATTGTAACAGTGACTGTTTTATTATGTTTTTGTTCTGTACATTAGTATATGAGAATATTAGAAATTCCTGAGCACCATACCATGTTGTCCTTTTTTGGAGCTGATGCTGCAATTCTTAGCCACTTTCACATTTTAGATCAGTACTGGTAAGTCACAAATTATATATGCACAATAGCTTTTGAACTTTTGCTTTGTAATATATCATTTGGCTCATTTTTAGAGTAAAAGAGTTTTGAGGAAAATTTGGCATATTTACTTAGTTTTGTACTGTACTATGCTATACAGTTGACACCATTATCATGCGTTCCACTTAGTTTTGTCAGTCTACTCATTAATGCACAAATATAGTATAATATGGACCCTGAGCCACATGTTTTTCACAGTTTGCTACTGTTTAGGCTTCATATTCTGGGGTTAAGAGCCTGAAGGACACTTGAGGAAGTGAAGCCAACTGTACCAATAATTAGCCAAAAAATATCAGTGTCAGTGTTAGTGTTGTCATAAATGAATCCCCCCCTCCCCCAACCCTTCCCAAGAAAATGTTACTAAAGCCTTCTCGTGAGCTCACATGAAATGTTCAACTTCAACTGTTCTTATCACTCTTGTAGCCAGCTATGCAGTCATGTTCTCTCTTACCCATCCCTGGACAGATGAAGAGTTGACATCAGCTATAGATACTCTATGATGGGATATTATGATGATTACACAATAATGAGCCCATATAGATGTTGCATTTCATTACCCATTAAACAAAGAGATGATTTATGATACAAAAAGGATTATTTGGTAACTGCTTCAATTATCCTGGTTGGGTTACAAATCAGGGACTGCTACTGACATAATACGTGATTACTTTCAACATTTTTTATTTATGTAAGCTTTAGGGGTATGATATAAATTTTATTGTTAATTAAATCAGTATAATATTTAACCATTAAAACACCTTTAACAGAGTCTCCTATACTGCAACAAGTTTAGTCTGAGGAGAATCTCATTTGATGGTTCATATTACACCTGTTCTACAGCAAAAGGTCACTCAGTTATCCTTCACAGAAAGGGGAGGTGGAGGATTAGAAATTAGTTCCCTTTATATTGCTGACAAAACCACTGACCCCTCCTTAACTGTATGTACAGTACTGTCTAGATATTTTGAACAGACATGAGTCATAGGTTAGCACTGAAGCATTATTTTCTCAAAATCATTAAACTGCCTGGCTTCCAGCCCACATAACACCATGGCTTATAATTTTTTTCATTCTGTAAGGTTTGTGATCCACAACATATCTTGCTTCATAGCTGAATTTCTTTGAAAAATCTGTATTTTAGAGACTGTTTTGTAGTTTGTATTGATGAAATTGGTAAATCAGATTTCCTAATGAAAGCATTAAAAATTATTAAAACAAAACTTTTCCTTTTTTGTTGACATTTATTGCATTACTGTTGAGTACAGGGCAAGATTTCATGAAAGCAATTTAAATCTGCAAAGCCTGTTGAGATTTTATGGAAAGAGATCAAAACTGAAATAGAAGATACAGTACTGTAAATGTTAATGCAAATATTACACAGTTTTAGAACTTATAAATACTGAAATTGAATTAGGATTTCTTTAATAATTTAAAAAAAAGCTGATAATCTGACATGGAGTCTTTCCTGAGATGTTCAGGAGCATATTTCATGATGCATAAACAGTGATTATGGTGAAGCTCACAGATGTAGAGACATTCAGTACTTCATTAACTCTGTACAGCTAAAGTGTCAGGATAGGAGGATGAAACTTTTGGTGGTACTGTATTACTATATTTAGATAAAGGGAGGAACTTTCTATTTCATGGACAGTATACTTCATCCCTCAGTTTGATTATCAGAACGGGGTGATGTAATGCGTCCTCTTAATTTGTACAAATAGATGTACAGTACAGATATTACTATTATTAGTTTTGAAATGTGAGTACTGGTAGTTTTCTTCAGATGGATGAACTTGTCTAGCAGTGATGTTCAAGATACTAAGAAACTATAATGAAATACTTAACCTTGCTTCAGTCATATCACATACAGCAGATATTAATGGTTTTTATACTTGCATTTTAATCATCAGTTTCCAAGGAAATGAGAAATATAACTTATAATTTTTTGCAAGTATAGGTACGGATGGATTGTATAGGATTTTTTTGGCTTATTGTGGTTTGGTTATTCATTTATACTTTCACAGTAAATTGGTGCAACTAACATAGATTACTGGATTTTTATTTTTATTTTTTTATTTTTTTTGTTTATTTTTTTTTTTTTTTTTTTATGTGACTGTTAGGGAGTATATGCGTAATAAAAATGGAAACAGGTTGTGAGAGAATGGTAGCAATACAAGTAAGAGGGGATAGAGAGTGTGTGTGGGAGCAGTCCCTTGATGTCAGTAATATGGATGGAGGGGTGTACAGTATTAGAAACTAGGTGTTTTAAAAAGAATTGAACCAATATACTGTACAGTATTTTAGAGAGGGTGAAAGCATTTGTCGTTAGTGTAAATGGATGCACTGTTTGTGTTAGTGAAATGCATTTTAGTACACATGTTGGGTGTCAAAACCCTTTGCTTACTGAGAGTAAAGTGTTATTCTGAGAAAATTTTCAAAGTTGTTGTTCATTGTTGTAATTGGATATATGAAAGGTATGTTTGTCAGCTCTACATTAATTACTGTAGAACACCACTTTGATAATCATAGATGCATACCTGTATAAACTTGAAGCTAATCAATGGTATGCAGGTGACTGATGAACAATAATTCGTTTATCCATACATCTATTCATGTATCTATATGTATTGTTTTGTGTTGCAGGTACATAGCAATAAACTACTATCACATTGAGTGAATAATTGATTTATTGATCCATTCATTGGTTGGTTGATTGATTCATTCATTGTTTCCAGAAATGCGGAGGGGGTGGTGGAGAATATGATCCGTGTGTGCCGCATGTACTTTCCTCTTGGAGCAACCAAGGAGATACTGCAGGAAGTCGAGCCTCTACTCTGTCCCTTTGACATGACCATGCAGCGAGCCATGGTGTACCTCGAGCTCTTCCTCCCCACCACACTTACCCCGGACCAGGACAAACATGGATGGAAACTTTGGCATCAGCAGTTCTTGGGTCAGCAATTTTGATTTTTCATCCCATAGTTACATTTTTCATAACATAGTTACTGATTACTTGAATCATTTACCGAATGAAGTTAAGTGTGCAAAAGAACTTAATAAATTTTTGGAAATGTAAGGTATGATATGAAAAGAAAATGGAATATGAATGACTTATTACTATTACAATATTTTTGGTACTTTAAAGAACATACACAAAACTAGCAGTCTCTTCAACATATAAAGAGCAAGAGGTAGGGGATACCCCCAAAACATATGTAATGGAACCAACTAGAGTAATGGGAAGTCAAGGTCTTGCACACCAATGGTAATTGTATTTTCTAGTTTATATTGATCCCCTATACAAAGAGTTTAAAAGAGATCATTGATTTTCTTTCCACATTCTCTTGGATTGCCTGTGTAATGTATTGTCTATGACCATGCTATCCAGTTACTGTTTTATTCTTGCCTGCAAGATGTGCTTCATTAATCTCAGAACTTTTAAGTTGAACAACTAATGGTTTGGATACGAGGCTTTTTTAGTCGTACAATATTAAACTTCCTGATATTCATTTTCGGGTAAAGTTCCTTAGTTGGATGTTCTCTTATTATGATTAACTACAGTCTGGTGTTGGCAGCTTGGTAATACGGTAATGTTAACGTTTTCAAAAAATCCACAGACATTTGTCATTCTGAAAATGTATATTGACTATAGTTACTGGTTTGGGTGAGTGATGATGCTGTAATAATCATAGTGTAATAATTTCTCAGGAATCTGGAACTCGTGCCACAACAGCAACATGTGGTTTTGGGAAAACAGTTTGTTATGGCTGTTCTCCCGGCTAGCTTGGAACAACATAGGATATGTAGACTGGGAGGAACATTTGCCCCTCATTTTCACCAAGGTAAAGTAACCTCTTTTTTATATATATAGCCTGTAATGCAATATGTCAGGAACTGACTTTTCGTATAGCTCATAATTTCATGTAGAAATAGATTAGACCTACTGCAATAGGTGGTCTGTTTTGTGACAACAGTTTGGAGGTAGCACTAGCTCAGATACATTGATAGCATTTTACGCCTTGAACTACAAAGAATTTTTGAGCACTTAATTTTCATATAAATGGTGTATCAAAACATTGTACTGTATAAGAAGTCATTATATAGAGAGAATTTTTAAATTTAATGTTATTTTTTTACTTAAATATTATAGGCTTCATGCATCTTATTGAGGTCCGGGTTATCTCCAAGCCTCACCAATAGACACATAGGTCTATGTCACACACACACACACACACAGCCCGGTGGTGTAGTGGTTAGCGCGCTCGGCTCACATCCGAGAGGTCCTGGGTTCGAATCCCCGGTCGGGTGGAGACAATTTTGGATTGTTTCCTTAAATGTGTAACCCCTGTTCACCTAGCAGAGAATAGGTACGGGACGTAAGTTGAGGAGTTGTGACCTCGCTATTCTGGTGTGCGGAAAAAAGGTTCCAACCTTACCCAAAGATCGGTCACTACGAGCTCTGAGCTCATTCCAGGAGGGTAACAGTTGGTGAGCACGTGTCCAGGATGTGATCAAGACCAGGTGAAACAAAACGAAAACACACACACACACACACACACACACACACACACAGACAGACAGCGATAAGATTGATGAAGGGTTTAGAATTACAGTATTGGGTATAAGTAACTTATTTAAATTGGGAAGAGAGAAGAGGAAGGAGATCTGAAAGAAAGTTAAGGAATATGTGATGTTTGAATTATGTAAAAAAAAAAAAAAAAAAGCCATTTTCCATCTGGAGCACTTGATACTATGAAATGGTTTGGATGCAGAGGTAGTGAGAATTGAGAGCATCCATAGATTATAAAGTTAAATAATATAATAACAGATATAGGGACAGGATGGTATAAGCATATGCTTATATCCTGATTGTTACAACTATAGTATGTACACATTCACACACATGTCACAACTTCCAAACTAGATGCCAGCTTCAAAGAGAGGAATCTGAGGGTAAATCCCAATTCTTCATGGTACCAGCAAGGTTTATCTACATTTGGGGGCTTTATGATAAGTGCTTACAACTTGATTTGAAAGAATGAATAAATTTAAGTCCCATTTGAGTAGATGCAATATCCTGTTGTATAGTTATGAGTATACTGTAGTACGTGTAAGTAAACTGCTAAGCCACTACACATTTTTAATGGGTTGTGATTTGAAGACTGGTATTTCTTAGTTGAGACATGGCTATATCAGTAAATATTGATAACAAAATTTAGATGGTATTTTTAGTGAAAACCATCTATTCCTTGTGTTGAGGCTTCACTCGTCTAGGATGGGATGGACAGTGGATGAAGCCACACTGAGCTCTTGTTTTTTAATGCACTGCAGGTATATGCTATAAAGCAATCTCTGTTATTGTACTATTACAGTCATGTGATCACACTCCATATAGATTCTAGTTCAGAAGGTGTAATACATGTACTGTATTGCACATTTCCAGAGCTATAACATAAAGCAAAATATTGAACATAGTGATGGAAATTAATTGTATCTGCAGGTCTTGCGTTCATTCCGCCTCCCTGTGACGTACAAGAAAACTCAGGTTGGAAAGACTGATACCCTGTCTCAGTTTGCAACTGCCATGTTCATTGTGTCTAATTTGGTAAGTACTTCATAGTTAGTAGACTATACTTCATTCTTATATTGTTCATATACATGATTCATTTACCATTATAACTTGTAGCCACATAGTATTTCTTGTCATATTTAATGTTGAAATCTTTAATGATGGAAAGACAGTTGTAGATTATGCCTCTCCTTTATATGAGATGCTTCAATTTGAAGGTAAATAATAAGGTAAAATGAAACAGTTCAGTGACATTTGGTTTTATGCTACCTTTTACCTCAGCTGCTCATTTGGAGTCCTCAGATGTTGAAATAGCATTGTCAGCAACTGTACTTTACACGGTGCATCATTCAAACTTATATCAGTTTTGAAGAAAATGTTTGAGCAAAATCTTAAAAGGTAATATTTATTATGGGCATGATAATCTTTCTTCAATTCTCATTCAAAGAGAAAGATAGGATATGTTGAAAAACTTATGAAAATATTAAGGTATCAAATCAGTATAGAAACTACTTATTCTTCCATTCAGAAGGACAGTGTAGTCAGATCCTGATATTGGTTACTCGAGAGAGATTATGGAAGGTTGGATACCATAAGTTTTGATGAGTCAATAAAGTCACATGTATAGTGAAGACTTGTGTGTGTGCTGCAGGGAGGAGGGAGCAAAGCACAAGAACATCTAGAACGGCTCTTCAAGTCCCTTGAATCCTATTACCACCCATCAAACTCAGGGATATGGAGTAGGCCACTCCATGAATTCCTCAACAAGTTGACCCTCCTCTTTATTAGGAGGTTACACAGGTTAGTATATTAAGCATAAGTGTAACAAGACTTGAGGATCTTTTTTCAGTGACTTTTTATTTATACAGAAATCAACTTGGATGAATGTGAGAGTAGCATTAAGTTTCATCAATACTATTTTTGCATCGATTATTTTTTAGTGCTGATTCCTCACTCTAGGCATCATGTGATTGGCTGTGGTAGAAATTTCATAATCTTTACAAATGTAACTCCAATATTCTTGGGAGTTATATGCCTTTTATTCTTAATGTGAGTGATAGGAAAAGTATGCTTATTTTGCTTATTTATGAAGATATTCTAATGGATTATTTTAATTTCATCCCAAGTTGTTTACTGTGATGTAAATACTCTTTTTATAGAGAACGATACAAAAAGCCATCGTGGGAAGTGGAAGTTCCTAGCCACAAAAAGTTGACTGAGGAGGAGATCACTGCATTTGTGCGTTGTGTGCAGACCCCGGCCTTGCTCACCATGTTCTCCCATACTGGAACCCATGATGCTGGCATTGTCTTCCACAGGCTTTCTCTTCTGCGGCCAGAGATTATTGTACCACCTCTGCTTGAACAGTTAGTAGAGTACAGTTACTACAGTACTTATTGCAGAAATTATGCCAGGGTTAAACATGGATTTTCTGGTTGATGGTAAACATCCACGTCTGATATTGTAAAGAATTTTACCTTGCATTGCTTTGGCTGGCTCATGACTCCAAATCTATCAGTGGAAAACTTCTACCAGTCAAGGTTAATCTTGATGTTATCAATGTTGAGGAGGAGGAAAGAAAATATAATTTTAACAGTGAATAATAGAGGGGCTTACTTTGGCAGGCTGTACTCATCACTAGAGACAACCACAGAGCCACATCGACTTACTGCCTCATTGGAGTGTGTTGTGTGTGTGGCGAGGGCACTGGTGAAGGGAGGACATTACTATCCAGAGGGACAGTCCCACGTCATACCACTCCTCCTACAGACCCTTCCCGGTATAGATCCCAATGATATCAAGAAGTGTATGGTAAGCTTTATATTGTTCTTGGTGTTACCCTTGTGAAATAACTCCTTTTATAACACTTTTGTACATTCATACCTTATAGCTATTAAATAACTTAATTTAATTATAAATTCTTTGATATCTCCCCCACCTTTGTTGTTCCTCTAATCTTTTCCATCTCAATATTCTCATGAAACAAAAGAACTTGTGCATGATAGACACAAGATGAAAAAATTCTCTTGGAGTGTTTGAGGGCTAGCAACTCACTTTAACTTGACAATTCATGCACTGACTCCGTTCACCATTTTATTTATTCTCATTTTCCTGGAAATGTGGTCTTGGTGGTGATGATTAGAGATTCAGGTGTACAAGTTCTTGCAGTAGAGCTTGATGGTTTTTATGTATTTGTTTCCTACCAAATTTCCGTCTGTTGCAGGTGACATTCCAGTTCATCTACACCTTGGTTACCCTGGTGCCTTTTGTAGACTGTTCAGCCGCTGTAGAGGAAAGTACAGATTTGACAGAAGTAAGTTACATTAAGTAGGAGTAACATTTTGTATGTGCCATGTGAATTTAATTGCATGACTTTTCATGCTTTCATTATGTGAATGTTAATAGTGTAATAGTATTATTGTTGTATCAGTAGAAATATATTGGTAATATGATAGTATTGTTAACTCTTAACCCTTAAAGCATGGGGATGTTTATGCCTAGCCACCTCTGTATCACGGGCCTAAACAGCAAAAAGTAAACAATCCTTTGTCGGCTCATAGTGTCTAAACTACTAAACCTAGATAAATAAATAATACATGATAGTGAAGTACAAACCTTTAGTTGTCTTTTGATGTCCTTGTGAAGTCAATAAGGACATCTGTAGGACGTGTAGCCAGCTCAGAACGAACACCACTCAAAACACACTTTTACACAACTCTGACCTTTTCAATGACAGTTTCACACGTTTTTCATCACAAAATGTGTCAAATAACATGTTCCACAACCACAATGTCATATATAACGTCACTGTCGGTTTTCCGTACGTATTTGAAAAATAACGCTAACATAGCAAAAAATTATCAGGTACCATGGATGCATTGTTGTATCCCAAATCACTTCCTGAGTTCAATACAAGATAAATGAATGTCACTGTAAAGTCCCTGTATCCGTATAGTGTCACTAACCCATAATATAGCAGGTAGCACTAGCGTGCCAATACTGATTCAGCCACACACATGTGCGGCTCCTCGCTCGCTCTCTCACTCGCATTTTTTCCCACTAAGGATCACATTCGCAACTGACACACACTATACACTGTCTCTTTTAGAAATAATAATAATAAAAAAAAGCGTCACTTTCACCGCATGTACTCTTCAGAGAACGATATTAACTCCACTTTAGCTACTCCTATACTCTTCACTGCTATGGTGAGGCTGGGCGACAGACGTCCTCTCTTAGTTAGCAACTGGGCTAGACTGAGTGAGAGGGGATGTAGGAGCACGGATGACTGCAGGCAGTGTCGCAAACACATGCTGGCTTGCTAGAAAGCCTAATCAAACAAATTGTGCGGCGTTCAAATTTGAATTGTGCTCAAATGCAGTCACCCGCGGTTTACAGAAAACTTGGGAGGTGACTGCAATTGCAGTCGTGCTTTAAGGTTTAATCAAGTAATGAGGGTAGACAGTTTGTCCAGGGAGTTACTACATAAATTATACTGCCAAAGTGTAAGGTGATTCAAGGAACTCCTTGGATTCTTAGATTTCACCCAAACTATGGATTCTGGTTTCATTTCTTTTTATCTCTGTGTCAAAGGATGCCTCCCAACATAAGAGGCAGTGCTGGTATTTGAGAAGAAAACTAGCTAGCTTTTTCATGACCATGTGTTGTTTCCTTTTGGGAGAGATTGAATGGTGCCTCTGAATGTTGCAGAATTTTTAAGCTGGTTTCAAGCTTATTGAAATTGCAAGAAAAGTAACAAAAGTTTTATGCTGATACCACACTTAACCCTTAAACTGCAGATGTCAGCAATTTGTCAACACCACCACCAAGTGTGGGTGACCGCGTCGACAGACGCATTTTCAAATATGCGCCCCCCCTGATATACTTGATTAGGCTCACAACAGAGGGGGTGTGTGCTTAGGAGCTTCCACAAGTCACACCAGCCTTGTCCAGCTAGTGTAGCATTGTCTATCAGCGTGTGAGGATGTATTTTCAGTGCTCCGCTTTTGCGCTAATTACTATATACAGTATGTACATAAAAATGACAGTGATGTTATATTTCATATTGTTGTATTGAAAAATGAGATTCTGACAAGTTTTATGATCAAATCAGAACATGAAAATGTACTTAGAATTGTCAGGAGAGTGTAAAAGTGGAATTTGAATTGTGGTCATTATGAGCTGGCTACCCATCCTACAGATGTCCATTTAGTCTTCACAAGTCCATCAGGAGACAGCTAAGGGTTTGTACTTCAATATCATGTATCATTTATTCATGTAAGTGTAGTGGTTTACACTATTAGACCCCAAAAGTTTGTTTGTTTTGCAAAATATGCCCGCAGTACAGAGTTGACCGGCTCAAATATACCCACGGTTAGAGGGTTAATGATGGCATGAATTAATTCCATTGTGTTTTCCACAGATAGAACAAGAAGTATGTTTGCAGACTGCAGGGTTTGAAGACTTTGTACTTCAGTTCATGGACAGATGCTTTGCTCTGATTGAAAACTCTACCTTAGAGCAGATCACCCAACTGGACAGAGAGACAGAGAAAATGAACAGAGAAGAGAATATGTTAGAGATGGGGCTCTCATCCACTTTCTCAGCCATTCTCACACAGGCACACCCCAAGATATACCAGGTAATTTTAGATATGGTTTACATCTAGCATAAAAAATTTCAGATAACTGGAGATTGCTTTGGATGTGATAAAATCATTATAACATGAAATGCAGTCTGTTAGAAAAATCCACAATATGGAGACATAAATTTCTTATTCTTTCCTTTCCTCTCCCACTTCTACTTCTTCCTGTGTTCTCCTCCTTCTTTTATTTATTTTTCCTTTCATTTTCCCATCAACAATGCAGAGGCTGCTAAAAATTGTAATACTTGAGTGTCTTTCCAGGTTGCCCTTCAACGCCTTCAAACCTTCATCAAAGGCAAAATGATAGAAATACATGTTGCTGGAAAGTTTGCAGCAAACCTATGTCGCTCAGCAGTGAAGGTAAGTGAATGAAATTTTTATTTTGGAGAAAAAGAAACTTTCCCAAGTATTATCCAGTGCCAAGACACAAAAAAAAATCACTTTAGTCTTTGCTACTTAAAGTTGATAATTGAATTGAAAGATATATTTTGAATATTTGAAAAAAACCCAACATTGAAAGTATCAGACAGTTGTTCAAAATACTCTAGATTCTAAAGCAAATACAAGGTAGAGAAATAATGAAGCTAAAAGAATCACGAGTTGAAACCGTTAAGGGTACTCTCCAGCAGAATGACTTGGGAATATACAAGGAATGAACTACTGCTTACATAATAAAGATTCAAAATAATCTTCCAAATTCCTTCAGGTCAACCCTCCAGAGGCTCTAAAAGTCTTCGTCCCTGGAGTGTGTCGGCTGCTGATAGCTCTGACAGACAATGAGGAGATTCAGAATGAAGAGCACCTGGACGATGAACTCCTTTTCAACCTTCTCTTATTGTCTGAGGTAATTCAGTCACACACTTACTTAGCTGTAACTTGTGAGTAGTGAGAAAGCAGTCTGAACTCAGTATATCTAAGGATTAGAGAGGATGAGAAAAATATTTCAGTTTAACTTGAAAGTAGTGTGTTAAGAATGCCCTGGTGGACCTGTGAAAAAAAGATAGATATTGCAATATTGTAACTCCACTTTCACTTTTCTTTCTAGTTGGTACGATGCAGTGGATGCTACCTGGTACAATATGTTCCACAAATTTCTCAAGTACTTCAGCGTACCCTGCACCTGAAGAGCCGTGAGGGGTACCACCTGGCCGGTTCAGTGGTACGCTACCTCCTCAAATATCTGGGTGTTACTATGCCTTCAGAATACCGGTCACTGCCACACTCTTGGGATCTACCTCTAGCAGACTCCCTCCCAATCAGGGTATGTGCACATCATTTGTTGTTTTGATGTATTAGTATAGAATCCCTTAAGTGTACAGCCAACCACCATTAGTGTACTATATATTGATTGTGATTTGTTGAAACATATAGGGTCTGTATGTTAGCCATTTATAAATGAAATTTAATTATCTCTTTATACAGGAGTCTTCATTATATCTTTAATACTTCTGGAGATATCTGACATCCCTATCCTGGTTTTTTTATGTGCATATAACTGAGAACATTAGTTGAAAGAGATATTTGCATTATTAAAGATTGTTTCTTTGGTCATAGGTTATAACTTTCCATCTGTATTGTAGTAAACCAATATATATATATATATATATATATATATGTGTGTTGCCAGATGTTTTTAAAAGTTCATGAAATAGTCATGTCACCACACTACCCTACCTATATAACAATGTGTGTGTACGCAGCACTGGGGTGAGGCGGGGGATGTACACAACCTGGGCCTGCAGTGGATAGAGCCAGGGAAGGCAGAGGAGGCAGCCATTACCTCCATTGTGCGCTCCTTCCTCACGCCTGAACTAAAACTCCTGAGACAAGTGGCCAGGGGAGAGAAAGATGTGTCTAGGCAAGTTGTCCCTCTCTCATATCATTATGTCGTAAAATTTTACGTCTGCAATTTTTCTTCCATTCTTTCATACATTACAGTCACTGTTATTGTTAAAATCCATCAGTCATCTTTCCAACAAGTTATCATTAAGTTAGGTCAATTAGTTCATCATTTATTAATAAGAATTATGAAGTAACTTGTGAATGATTGCATAAAGAAGCATGGGATTGCTAAACTCTAAGCTTGATGACAAAATCAGATGAAATTCAAATTTTTGCACACATCTGTTCTTAAATTCTAACATCTTTACACTCAAAGGTGGCAGCACTGCATTACTCTGTAATTTTTTTTTTTTTTAAACCTCGGGACTGTAAGCTATCAGTAGCCCGTGACTCTTGCGAGGCCCCGAGATTATTGAGTGTCGCACTAGATGAGACAGTGGGGCTTCATAGAGATGTTGGTACCGTAGCTTCTCTTCTGTCCTACTAGATGACGACACCTTATTTATACACGTCACTTTATGATGATATTCAGTTTTTCCACTATTGGTAGGAATTACAGTTCATTGGATGGGAATGGTGAATTCTTGTTAGTGTTTAATTAGAATGAAAGAATGATTTGGCTACAGCCCAAGTGGTATTACTGGAGTAATGACTTGCTTGGTGTAGAATTTACTGGTTTGGTATTAACTGGGTTCACTTGTGTAGGAGTAGCAGCACTATGAACATCATCCAACAATGCATTATATTAATATTTCAGGGAGCTGTTGCAGCAGAGCTTGAGCATCACACTAGACATCCTGCTTGGTGCTGGGTCTGCTTTGCCACACTGGGATGAAGAACCTGTACCTTTGTAAGTGATCATAATCCAGTTGAGACATTTTTCAAAGTTATTTTCCTTTTTTAAGCTTACCTTTTTACTCAAGATTTGGACATTCATCAGTTCCAACTTATTTCAATATCCAAACAACTATTTTCTGTACATTTTGATTATAGTTATAACAATTCTGAAACATCTGGGAAATGAATAACTGAAGCACAATATAATATAGTACTGATATTGCTTGGACAAAGATTGCTATAGGTGATTATTTACGAACATGATATTATAGTTACAGCATTTTGTGGCAGGGTGCATCAATAGAATACTGTTCATAAATTTGTGATGCCATGTCTGTAAGATTTAGTTAATTATTCCAAAGTTTTTGTGTTTTGTGCAGCTATCATTTAGTGTGGGATAAGCTTGATAAATATTTCAGAGCGGACATGATGGTAAAGAAGGACACTTATAAATTCCTGGTACGTCAGCTTGAGATCCATGTTATGCTTGACTCAGAGCACTTCCCCTCCAATGTACGAAAGGCTGCAGCTGATGTTATCCTCGAGCTGGTGGATAAACTGCTCAGCGAAGGCTCTGATGACACCAAGTCTCTCTGTCGTGCTGTTAATGTTAGTGTATATTTCTGGCCAGTGTTCTCCTGCCATAAAACCCTTAACAAGAACTAAGTTCTTAAAAAAAAATATACATACTGCCTTGAAGTAGTAGTTATGATCCAGTCTAAGATGTATCATGAACTGAAATCAATTATTTTTGGTTTAGTAATTTTGGGATTTTCATCCTCAGATATATCATGGTCTAGCATTCTTTCATGGTGTATCGAAAGATGACTTTGATGCTCGTTGGAAGAGCTTCCAGTTCATCAAGGATGCCCTGGCCAACAAACTGGCAAGTAACAAACAGCACATCCGCTCCCTGCTGGTGGAACGAGCAGTCTTACAACAAGAGAGTAGAGTGTTGGAGAACAGTGTCATCAACTTTACACAAACTCATGCCAACATTATGACCAGTTTACTCAGGCTTTCAACTAGTCAATATAGTGAGGTGAGGATCCTTGAAGATTTTTCTTATCTGATGGTTCTTGCAGTAGAGTTATGCTGTACATTACACCCCTTGTAACATTAACCTTCAGAGATTAAAGGAGCCAAAATTGGGACTCCATCATTAGAATTTTATATGAACTTCTAGATATATCTACATTGTTTTCTGTTGTTATTTGATCATAATTTTCATTTGTTGTTAACACTGGCTAGCAAGAAACTAATCACTTCTACACTATTGTGAAGAATTTTTTAATGTTAAAGTTTGGGTATGTTATATCCATACAGTACTGGACTACTGGTATACATTGTGCAGGGTAAGATCTGGGATATAAAACTGGTAAACTTCCTAGCTATACCTGTTAAATTTATCATAGGAGTATAATATTAATTACTTTCTGTATCATCATCTACTTTCATTTATTGTACAGGTAGTCCACAACTGTCAAAAATAATTGGTTCCTGAAGATCTTTCATAAGTCCTGCTTTATTCTTGCAAACACATTTATGTTCATATTAACCTAAATGAACCCCACCCCTTAAAATTCTATCTATCTCTGTAGCTCTTATTTTCATTTGTGTATGGTTAATATAACAAGCATAACTTCAGAGTGTGATATATTTACATATAATATAAACAAGCATAAATTCAAAGTGTGATGTATTTACATAAACTGTACTGAAATATTTGGTATAGAAAAAGTATGTAATATAGGATTTCTTAACTGCCTGTAACCTGCCCTGTATCACCAACATTGTCTCAAGTTTTTATATTGCCTCCTGCCAGCATCATACAGTACAGTGTTGCCACCATCAACTCTTCGGAAAAATATTCCATAACTCCATAAATTCACAAATATTGGGACAGTTTGCTTCACATATTCAAGAATATTTTCTTTGTCCCTTTAAATTGTCGAATTATTCAGTGTAAACAAACATGCTACTTTAATCACTGCCTCTTCTTTGGTTTCTATAGTACAATAACTGCACTATCAGTGCATTTCTGTTTCTGAGACTACCTATCTATCTATCTATCCATACATAGCTCTAATGCCTCACTCCTTCTGGTATAATCCCTGAAAGGAATGTGCACAGCAAAAGAGTCTCCAGTTCACCCTCCAGCACTCCCTCCTCACTCAGTCAAGCTTTCCCTTTCCACTCATTTTTCTCTTCCTAAACTCCTCAACCTCATTCACAAAATCACATTATCTGTGCTACCTAACTATCTCTAGTTCAACCTCTAATTTTTTAGCATGCTTCATCAATTTACATACACACAGGTGCGAAGCAAGAGCCAGAACACGTTAAATCAAGTGTTCCAGTGCTTCCCTTACTCCTACAAGCTCATCCTTCCAGACCTTACCTCCTTTCTTAAGGTTGACCCAACAGAAAACCACGAACAGTTTAAAGGTAAGTATATTTCTTATAATAATGTAAAATGGTACTCGAGAGGTTTACCTTGTATTGGTATTGATTTACTGGAAACATATGCAAATAACCCTCCAATATCCTCCATTTTCCTTCCAGGAGGATTTGTGGCCTCTTGTATTTTCCATGAATTCTTATTAAATAATTTATTTAATTTCCTGTTTCATATTCACCATATGGGACAGTTTAAAGAATAAAATTGTTGCATAAATTTGAAGAGATCCTTGTATTTTTACCTTCTTTAAAGGAAATCTTATGTATGTTACTGCTTTACTTTGTCCAGGGAGTCTGCATGTGCTACTGGGGCGGCAGGGCAAATCTTTGATGGTGCGACGAGACTGGGAATCCCTGTACATGGTGTGGCCAGCTTTACTGGTGGCTAAACACTCAGAGAAACCTTCAATTATACGACTGATGAATGCTCTCTCAGACGCTGTATACTATCACATGGAACTATTTGCTGTCTATCACAAGGTGTGTAATAAAGTGGTAGGAAGATAGATCAAATTATAAATTGTACAGCTAGGGTCAGTAAGTAGATTGTTATTCCCACATATTTTTAATTTTAATTTTAGTTTTCAGAAAAGGCTGAAAATGCAGGAAAAGCCATGCTACAGTCAACAGGGGAACCTAGGGTAAAGAACAGCAGTGTGTGTGATGCAAGCATAGCAGCAGCAGCCCAGAGACTGTCAGACATTGGCACATCCAACCACCAATTTTACAAGCGCCTAGTCTCAAGAATTGCTGAGGTCCTTGACTCAAGCACACTGTGAGTAAAGAGTGACCGGATATCTGGCAAAATATCTGGAATATTCCTGATACATAAGTGTTTTTTGGTCCCTTGGTTAAATGGAAATCTACATATTTAAATATTTGTTGTAATTTTGAAGGCACTGGAGAGCTCACAATATTGCACTCAATCTCCTGGGGTGCTTGGTCCGGCCAGATGTAACATTCCCTGCTGTTGGTGTGCGAGTCTTCACCAACAACTTAATTCATGACAACATTCGCATCAGAGAAGTAAGTCAGTGGCAATGTGTAACATGGGTAAGCAAAATGTTTTTAAATATATCTTTTGAGGAGTGATTATTGTCAGAAATATACTCTTGGGTAGTGAGTGTTAGGGGCCCATACACTCATAGGCCAACCTGTCCAGTGACCTGAATTGGCTGGCCTCTCCCTGGCATCACCTGCCCCCACACGATTCAGTCTATGGTTTAGTCGGCCTCACGTCTTTAGCTCAGTGTTAGCCAAACTCTGTGTAGTGAGGGTGGCTATGGGTGCTCTGCTAACCACTTTACCACTCAAGGAAATACTTTATAAGGTATTCATATACCACTCATGATGAATAAAGGCAAGTTTATATAACCTAAAGTAATTAATTATATTACCAATAACGCTGTCTGAGTAATGACAGTAAATTTAAGGAATTTTTACGCGGTCACTAAGTAAACAACACATTTGACAGCTAATAGCTTGTAATCCACTCATGCTACATATATAAATGATGTAGGATATTGAAGTACAAACCTTTAACTGCCTCCTGGTGTACTTGTGAAGACTAAATGGACATCTGTAGGATGGGTAGCCAGCTCAGAATGACAGCAACTCAAAATTCACTTTTACACTCTATTTACGTATTTAAGTACATTTTCACAATCTGATTTCGTCATAAAACATGTCAGAATCACATTTTTTAACAACAATATGAAATATAATGTCACAGTCGTTTTTACGTACATATATGGTACAGTAATTACAGGAAAAATGGAGCTCTGGAAATACGTCCTTGCACCCTCACTGCTAGTTTAAAACTGGCTAGTAGTGGGTGATTGAACTATGGCTACTCTCTACAGGCCCAAAATCAGTGTTGCCACCCAAGACAACCCTGTTATGGGGCGCGCAAGTTTAAAAACTGCGTTGTTGAGAATTCTCATCACCCGCGGTCCTCCACACTTGTTGCTGGTGAGGAGAATTCTCATCACCGCGATTTAAGGGTTAAGTGCATCCAGTGAAAATTGGCATTAATGTATCGCCTGACTGCTTCAAGGTAGAAAATAACATCCACTCACTACCCAGTAATGTGACTGTTATTTTCTCATTCCCTTCTACTACTCGTGAACACTTTTCAAAATTACTTTATACCACCTTTGTATATTCACTGTACTCAAACACTTGCTTCCATTTTCTGTGGTAAGATATAATTTTTTATGTCGCTGATGGTATGTATTTAATTATGAATGATACAATATTAATATTAATTGCTTCCATTGTGTCAGCTGCCAGGGTCCTAGTGGTTGATGTGCAAAGAATTTTTAGTAGTGTCCCATACTGTAAGTCACAAAGTATGCAGAGAGCAGCAGCAGAACTAGAAATTCTTCACCCTAAGAGTTTAAAAGGATTACCGTTCTTTACCCCCAATCTCCCTGGCGGTCGGAGGCCCCCAGACTCCCTGGTCCAGTAAGCTCTGGTCCCATTTCCTTGGGATGTGCTTCGGTAGCTCAGGCATATAGGGCCAGCCCCTCCTTTATTTTAATTTGTTTTTTCACTGCGACCAGAATGTACCAGGGGTCTGTGGGGCAGGAGGCCATTCTGCCCCGGGAGAACATCAACAACAACAACAACAACACTATATTGTAGCATCATTGTATGTAATATCAACAATTGAACATGTTATGGTACTAAAGCTGTGTTGAGAAAATATATACTATTGTTTTTCCACTAAAGGGCACCAGAGCTCTTAATCTCAGTTTATCAGCAAGATAGGATAACATCTTGCTGAAAGTAACCTAATTCAATCCCTAGTTACACATGATGCGGAGCCATAGCTCACTGTTCTGCCATATACTATGAGATAGATCATGGGGGACTTATGAGGTCTTGTCTGTCAGTAGTATTTGCAAAAAATACTTTGAGTACAGTAAGATATAGGAAAGTAAAAATTATCTATTCGTAGTCACATGTATTCTTGTGAGTGCTAAGTAATTCCATACCTTAATTTTCAGACCTCTTTGTTCTATATGTCATGGATACTCAAGAATCAAAAGAGAAAGCACAAAAAGGTACATATTGACCCATACAGTATCAATGGAAAAAGCTGCAGTGTTCCAGACAGTCCCAAACCAGGAGACTCCAGACCTGACAATCTGTGAGTATAATGGTTGTTGCATTTATTGTCATGATAAATATTAGTTTAAGTGGAATATTTTATTTGGCTAAGCTGAAGTTAATTGCACCATTATTTTTAATATATATAAATTTATATTTCATTATCAATACAAGTTCACCAATATATTGGAGATGAACAGTTATCCAAGAAGCAGTTAAATGAGGTTTTGCTTTTGAAAAGTCAAATTCTGTTTGATAAGAACAAGCAGTGTCAGTTAACTGCTTATTTTTTTCAATTTCTTTATTATTGAACTATTGTAAATATCTAATATACTTTTAGATGGCTGCAGTATGACAGCAAGAAAAAAATAACCACCGAGGCAGAGTGGGAGGAAACCAGATATGTAGAGAAGACGTACTATGGTTGGTACTCTTGGCCTAAGTAAGTGGAACATTTCTTAACCCCTTACACACACAATTGACACGTGTCCCACAACATACTGTATATTGTATTTGATATGTATATTTCCCTGTTGTATAAGTATGAAGCAGTTAGACTTATACCAATATGGTTAAGCTCTTTATATATACATTATGAATCCTTAGAAACTGAAGGCCAAAATAATGTGTCTGTGGTATGGCCTTAATGAATTTTGTCTGAGAATATAATGTTTGTATACAGTAATTGTACTTCTAGAATGTGACCTTCCTTATTACTTTATGAACTCCAGATGCATGGTGGTTTATGCACCCCCTTCACAGCAGCCACAACTGGATAGACCATTAGAAGGCCTAGGTGATGAAGAACAAGAGATCTACAAGTTCTTCATCAGCCAGGAGAATGTGGACAAGCTGGTGTCATTCTTGTCCTTGGAGGAAAACAAAGAGAGAGATGGCTTCAACACAAGAAAGTTTTGGATGTTCAAGGTAATATTTACCCCTCCATTCATCCATCTTAAAAAAAAAAATTGTATGGTTCAGAAACGATGATGGTGATGATGATGAAGACAAACGAAAAGCTAAAAAGTTGTTTTCCTGCTAAATATAATGAAGCTTATTTTATAGAACATTGGTATACTGTATACTAGTAAGATAGATATGATCGTATTTTTGTGATGTCAATATTAATCAGGCATTGTACTAGCTCTATCCGTGGTAGGAAAGAAGTGGAATGCATATTTTGCAGTTTGTGGACTTTAGGATTTATACAAAGTGATTATAAATGCAATACACAATATATAGAGACTTTATGCAATATATACAGTTTGCACTGATAAAAGGGAATACCTCATTTATTGCAGGGTTTGTTCAGGAATTTTGGTGATACTTTCCTGTCTTTGTTCCTGCCCCACTTGGAGACTCTTGTAAACGATACAAAGAAAAGCAGTCAGAGGTGTGCCACAGAGATCATAGCTGGTGAGTGAGTGGTGTGGCCATATTGGAGTGAAAAATTTTCACCCTCTTCAAGGCCTCTTGTAGCTAGTTTGTCTTAAGGTGATAGTATACGTTTGGTACATTAGAGCTCCTTGATTTCTCCAAAGTATGCCAGGAAACAGGACTAGATAAACAAAAATAATGGTGGCCTGTTGCTTGGAATCCTTTGGAGGAATCAGTTACTCCAGATATACCAATGCTGTACTACCCCCTTAAAGAATGATTGAACAGGGTTTTTATGAGGAAAAGTTTGTTATTTACAGTTACTGATTTTCTTCCTTGAATGATGATTCAGTAATTGCGAATATTATTCATGGGAACTAGTACAAAAAAACTTAAAGAATTGTATTTTGATAACATTACTAGGTGTTCTACGTGGCAGCAAACATTGGACATACAGCAAGCATGTTAGTTTGTGGGAGCGCTTACGTCCCATACTGGAGACTGGGATGGCACGAGTGACAGTAGAAACCGTGGAGGACTGGGGAACCTGTATGGCCACTGCAAGTGCTGACCGTGACCCTAATCGACTGGCACCCCTGATGGAGATACTCATGGATGATCCTCTCAGGCCGGGGGAAGGAGCATTTAACAGTTCTAGGTAATTAATAGATTAAAAAACTTTCTAATTGGAAAATTTTAAAACAATGGAGCAGTAAACTTTCAATGACATCAACGGATAGGTGGCTTTAATTTGAAGAAGCAGTAGTGTAATGTTCTCGCTAAAGTATCCTTATCAGTGGTGATAATTTTTCATTAAAAGGTCAAGAGAGAGGTTTCTTATTATATTGTGTGTGCGTCTATGTGTATTAGTTGCATATGAATATATATTAGAGGAAATGACACCTAAGTTCACTTTTAGACCTGGCAATAGTTTTATATTATTTGTGGCAATGAGATGGAAAACTTTGTGCACTTCATTGAACAAAGACTCAAATTTTACAGTTTATCTTGCACCAGATGATTTTTCTATTGAGAGCTGCAGAATGAAAATGACAGGTTGTACACAAGTTACATAATATAGAAATGTTCACAATGTTATACCATTAAAAATCATATGGCATTCGTAATTGTCAGGAAACCACTGTTAACGGTGGTTTTTATTAATTACACTCTCCAGGTTTCAACACATTTCTGTCAGACATCAAATACTGTGACTCCAAACTATTAAGATTTGACAATAAGGTCATTTAGTTGTGTATATTCATTTATATTTCAAGAATGCACCTCTAGACTTAAATCAGTTATTGAAGACACACCGTATATATGTAGCTATGAGACAAATTAGAGATAACTACTGATTTATCCTTAAGTTAATGACCATTTGAGACCCCAGTAGTCTGGCCTTCCATACACAACTGCTTATATACTGTACTTAACTTATTATCTAGATATTAGTACAGTATGTAAAGGTTATACAGTGGTACCTTGGTTCTCGAACTTAATACGTTAAGAAGGTTGTTCGAAAACTGATTTATTCAAAAACTGAATCAGTTTTTCCCATAAGAAATACTGTACATTGGATTAATCCATCATATACCTCCAAAAATTATGCATTATGAAGCATTTTAAGTAAAAATATTGCTTATTTATATCTGTGTAATAATACAGTAAACCCTTGCTAACTCAGACCAATTGGGGGGAGACCTTTGTCGAGTTGTCCGAAGATCAGAGATATCGGAGGGTTTAATTTTGATGTGTATGACTGACCGCATGCACGCCTGCCCTCAAAACTACATGTGCTTTCACTCGTATCTCTGGTTCCCATACACAGCTGCTCACACACAAAAACATGACAATATCACAAAAAAGGATATAATACTGCAGAAATATATCTAATATTGTATATTAACATGAAATAAGGTATTGTAGTGTGGTGGTAGGTGAGGAAGTGTGGGAATTGGAGCTGGTATCAGTTAGTTTATCAGTCATGGCATACAGTACTTGTTGCCACTGTCACGAACCTGCAAGCAACTCGACAGCCAGGCGTCAGTTGTTTTACGTGAACTACCTAGTTTGCACCACTGTTGGACGTTTCCTGCAAACTGGTTCAAACTGACCCAAACCAACCTGCCAAGCTGTGCGCCCTTCTTGACCTAAACTTACCAAGTTGTGCGGGTGTGAGGGCTGTACCAACCAATGACAGACTCTCTTGCATCTTCTCAACCAATCGGAGACATGGTTACATTCTCTGAACCTATCGGAGACTTGTGTTCGTCAGTCTCGACCAATCCTATTGTTGATAGGAGTGTATATAACCCCTACCTTGGACTTTCGAAGTCAGTGAATGCTCAGGCTTCACTCCGTCACTTGCCATCTCAGTTCAGCCCTTGTTATATCTTGTATCGAGTGACGAGAGATTCTCACACTCCTCATTACATACTATCTCTGCTTTTATCTCTGCTATTGTTCATATATTCTATTTTGTTTAACTTTGATATAATTGTATTCTATTATTTGGTATTCTAATTGTCATTTTGTGTCTTAACGTAACGTAATTCCTATTGCTGTTTTATTTAATTGCAAATATTGTACTTATTTTTGTAATATTATACATGTAAAACTCATTAATCATTTGTTTACATTACTCTTTCTGGGGCAAATATCCATTGAGGGAGTGGGGTGGAAGTTCCCGATCTATTTTCATTAGTGGTAACTCCACTGATTACAGTAACATATCCACCAGAGTTATACTCTTAACTGTTCACAACCCCTTCTCTTCCCCTAGACATAAACAAGCCAAACACTGGGGTTGTAACACCACACGGACACATTATTCCAGCAATTTTTGTGATTTTTTATGCTTACTTCTCATACAGTAATATCCTTTCAATGGTGCTGAAGAGAAAGCTTTCAAGGGATAGTAGTGATGAAAAGAAAAGACAGATCATCACATTCCCTGAAAAAGTCGATATTGTTAAGAGAAAAGAGAAAAGGTGGCAACAATTGGCCATGCTTTAAGATATACCATAGGTATAGACTATGTCTATAAGTATGTCATCAGTCGGGTTATTTTGGGGGTTTGGATCACGACAGCTTGGTTCGGGAACCGAGTTTATGTTCAACAACCGAGACCTATTTTTCTCAAATAATATGTTTGAGAACCGAATTGTTCGAGAAAGGAGTCGTTCGAGAACCGAGGTACCACTGTATTTGCAAGCAGCTTTACTTTTCCATGTATAAAAGAGTTACTTATTTCACCTTCTAATAAGTGCTGTAATATTTCAGCCGAATGTACATGTTGATGGGTGGACTATGGCAACAGGAGTGGAGAGTGTCTGAACTTAGTCACCGCTTGCTGGAGTACCTGCAACCTTCACTCTCACACCCCTACAAGAGTATCAGGGACAGGATTGGCAGGTTAGCTTTGCTTTTATTGCACCAGGAACAGATTGTCAAGTTGTCTTATGATTCATTGTACCATTACAGCGTCAGAGCTGTTGCTTTAATATGTGACAACCAAAATATATCTAACCTTTACCCTCCACTTTACAGTGTACTGTCGGGTATCTTCATGTATGACCTGGTTCTCCCTGGAGGTGTGCCATCATCATATCCCAACTGCACTGAATTCATTGATTTCATACTCCCTCAACTGTCCACCCTGGTTCAAGATTCTGAATCAAACACAGTCCAAGATGGGGAAAATGATAGTACAAAGTATGGTGGATCAGCTTCAGCAAGTCATCATGAGGCATCATCCCCTTTGCAATCCAACAATAATAACAACAGCAGCAGCAGCACATTGTTTGGTGCCCAAGTGCTCTCCCCTGTGAGGGATTTACCAGGGTCTCCTTTTAGTGACAGTGACAGGCTAAGTTCAGTACTGAGTGCAGTGCATAATAATAACAATGGTGGGTCTCAGCCACCCATGGTGAGTCCACTAGTGAAATACATGTCTGGGCTAGAGGGTCCAAGTCCGATGGTTGGAAGGGAAACCAAAGAGGCCCTCAGGCTTAGTGCAAAAATCAAGCTCAAGGACAATTGTGATATTTCAAGTGATATATGTGAGCCTATGGATATGCTTCCTTTAGACTCTATTCATTTTGAAAAAAATAATGAGTATGAAAACAGTGCAAAAAGTCCAGTGAATGGTTATTTTAAGGGGTATGAAGAGAAAAAAGGAACAGTACGACTAATGAACACTATGTGTCGTTGGTTGGTTGGACAGATGGGGCGTTGCTATAATGGGGTTACACCAGAGATGTACAGGTAAGTACATATATGTTGGCTATGTGAATTGTTAAATGTTATAGATGTTTTTTTTTATTACTCCCTTTGAAAATGATAACCCCAGCAATTATATCTTTACTCTTGTATTTACAAGCATACCTTGGTCCTGAATCGTTAATCCAACTCTTGATCAGCTCAAGAAAATGGCCTTTGTCTATTGATCCCCTGTGATGTGGGATCAGGATGTCAAACAGGGAACATGGTTGGTCATACTGGGTACTTTTGCTGGCGCAGATGTGCTGTTGGAAAAACTAGCTTTCAAACAATTCATAAGTAGAAGTGCCTCAGTATAAGGTGGCCAACAATTACTCACGTATGATAGTTAAGGTACTTCTTTTGTGAAATACATAGGTTCGGTAGGCCTATTTGATTTTGGTGATGACATGCACCAGTTGGTGTTCAGCATAGCAAAGACCATACTGGTATAGTGTATACTGTATTAATGTCTCAATCTTGGGACTGTAGGCCGTCAGTAGCGTGTGCTTCTTGTGAAACCCTGAGAATATTGAGTGAAACTATTAGATGGAAACAGGGAAGCTTCAAGGTATTGGTTGCTTCCTTTCTGCTGTGCTTGATGACAACACCTTATTTTGCCCAAGGGGGCTAACTTTATTCTCTGTGAATACTAGCCATCCCCCACAGGGCTAGAATAAAGATTATTGTAGGATCTGGTCACTTTCTAGTGGATTTGACGAGATCTGCCCACATGGATTAAAAATCCACTTGGTGTACTACAACCGGATACTCTTTTTTTTCTTCACTGCTGTGTGGACCGCCGGCACACGGGGGTGCATTATTCCTTTGCATGCAGCAGTCTAAACTCCCTCCCCCTTTATGGTCCCTTCAGGACTGGTCTCATGGAAGGTGCAGCCCCACTTGTAGCTCTTGTGGTAATGTGGACTTGGGGCCCACAGCACCGGCTGTGGGATCAAAGACCTTCCCCCCAATCTCCCTGGTGGTCGGAGTAACCCCAGACTCCCTGGTCCAGTAACCTCTGGTCCCATCTTCCTGGGATTTGCTTCGGTAGCCCAGACTTATAGGGCCAGCCCCTCCTTTATTTTAATTTGTTTTTTCACCGCGACCAGAGCGTCTGTGGGGCAGGAGGCCATTCTGCCCTGGTAAAACATCAACAACAACAACACCTGATTTATACAGTACACTTCACTAGCCTAATCGAAAAGAGTATCTATACCATCATTCACAGCATCTTCAAAAATAGTCAGGCATCTTCTGTGCTGTGACATGTCAATGTAACCAAGAAACAAGGTAGAGCATCACAGTTGTAGAATATATCTATAAAAATTGCTTTCCATTTGTTCTAGTGTCAACAATTGCCTTTTCACAGACCCTTCGATAAAATTGTGATATTGTTGTTGATGTTTCCTTATCATTCACTTAACAAGTATACTTGTTACCTAACTTTAATGAAAATTGCACAGTTTCATCTCCCCAATAATCACAAATATAGCATATGTATTTTATTCTCATAAATTAATAGAAACAACCCTTGAGACAAAAAAATATTTTAAGACTCACTGGATTTCCAGCACTTTTTATTTCAGTTTAACTCAGGAAAGGTCTTCAGCCATTACCAGAAATAAGCTTCAGTTTTAAATTCATAAGGTTAGATCCAGGTGACAACACTATTGTCTAAGGTGAAATATTAGGAAGGTGTAATTGTTTTCGTTTTCATTCTTTCAAAGTTAATTTGCTAAAAGTCTTTTACATTCTTTGCTTCTACTTGCAGATTTCTTCCTCATTTGTGTCAAATGGAGAGTGTTGACAATGACCCCGAGCTACGAAGTAACTGTGTTGCAACCCTGGCCATCATCAGTCAAGCTCTTGTTTTGCCTTCTCGCATTCCAGCGCTTATAGATGCCATCACTCAGGTGGCACAAAGCAGGTATATAATGTACTTGTTGATTGTAAATTAATGTTTAAGACCAAAAGTGAGGTTCTAATGTTAACTTTGTGTTGGTATATTTTATAAGGGATAGAAGACTGGGATTGGGAGAGGAATATTGAGGGATGTGAAAAAAAATTTAGGTTCCATCACATAGAGTATGTAAGTGGGACAGAATGCCCAGTGAATGGATCCTCCCCAGATGTTCTCCCCCTTTCAAGCCCACAAATTCCTCAACTCCCCCTCACAAGTATCTGTATCCTAGATAAAAGGAGCTATTCTGTGAATGTGAAGTTCAAACTGGATTGCCAGCCCTAACATAACACTCTTCCTAGAGAATCTGTTCCATTCTTGCTTATCATACACAAGTTCCTTTGCTTCACCCCCATAGAAAGGTATTGCCTGCATTGCTGCATAGATGTGGGGCAGCACTTTAAGGATTTGGCACCTCTTTGGATCCCTTTTCTCACTTTCACTCTCCCTCCTCTCCTTTTTCCTTCATGCATGCTGTCCCTCCTCTCTGTCTCATCCTTTTTCAAGGTATAGGGTCTTTCTAGTATAGCACAGTCTTCTTTCTTCCCCTTTTCATTCATTCATTCATTCTATTTTTTTGTCCTTTCCTAATCCATATTGTCATGCACAATCTCTCACCATATGATACCATCTCCTCCTAGCTCTTCTCTATCTTCTTTGCCCCTCATAAACAATCTCGTACACCATTCTCACCACCATTGTTTTTTTCCTAATTGAGGAAGTTAAAAGTGGCTACTTCTCAAATGTTGCATATTTCACCACAACAGCTGGTGGCGTGCACGGGGAGCCGTACTTTCAATGCTACAAGTTGCTGTATTCACCAATATGTTCACCATCCTGAGCTCAGACACAGCACCACAGAGAGTCCAGGATCTGGTGGTGGGCCTCTTGCATGATACCAGGCTCGAGGTACAACAAATGGCATCAACTGTACTCAGTGGTCTCATTCACTGTAAATTCATTCAGGCTGAAGACAAGTTATTGGTAAGTAAATATACCATCTGCTACATCATCTTTGTCCTTTATAATTCTTCTCTGACATGTTATTCACCATTATAGATTCATCTATTCTTTCCACAGAACATGTTCCATAACTCTGTAATTAAGTGATTTACTCCTGCCACACCTTTCACGAAATTTTAGTATTTCTTACCCTGTCATTTCTTCGGACACTAAACTTCACTGCTCTGTACATCCATCTCAATTATTCTTACTCATAGTTTCTTATATTCATGCCACACCAAAGGTTTGAAACCATATAATTGTGTGACACTCTTAATGCAATCATCCTGCAGCATCTGTACAGTACTTAACCATGAATTTTAACCAGGTCTTTCATTGCACCTACTGCTTGTCTCTCCTGTGTAGAAGTATTGTTGTTAATAATGTCATCATCAAGACTATTGTTAAACAGAGGGTTAAAGTTAAAAAAACACACACACAATCAAACAAAGCTACTTACATATATATGTGTTTAAGAAATAAGGTTTATATTTTCAGGGGGAGTTCACAGCCAAACTTGAAACAAGTCGTGAAAGCAAACGGAGAAGGCGAGGCAAAGTTGTCCCCCCAGCAGAAGTCAGTGAAAGACACGCAGCAGTGTTGGGTTTGTGTGCTTATGTGAGCGCCTTCCCGTATGATGTTCCTGACATGCTGCCACAGGTCCTGGTTACCCTAAGTGAACATCTTAACGACCCACATCCAATCCCGGCAAGTGCAGTACAGTATTAACATTTCCATTTTTGACAAAAAAAAATTTGACATAAGTTTTGAGATCCTGGCCTGTCAAAGACGAGCTTTTATAAAGTGAAAATTTCCAAAATGTCATCTGAAGCATCACTGCCATTACTAATGACTGTATATTTTACCAGGCAACCATCAAGAAGACCTTGAGTAACTTCCGGCGCACACATCACGACAACTGGCGAGACCACAAACAGAAATTCACCGAAGACCAACTGGTAGTGCTCACTGACCTCCTCCTCTCACCTTCATATTATGCTTGAATATCAAAATGAGTGTAATCAACATATGAGGTCAACCTGGGATTATTAGCAAAGCACCAATAATGTTGAGGAGATTAGGAGTACAGTACAAATACTGTACTATAGAAAAAGTTTCACCGTGGTACTACACAGTATAATGCAAAATATACCATCTCTTCGTTGTCAAAAGCAAAATCCATGTCCCATATTAACTTACTCGGGCTGTAAGCCTAGGGCTAGGCTGTTGTAATAAGGTTATTTAAGGGAGGGGAGCTAACCCATTCCCAGTAATGGTATGACATTAGAAAAACTTCATGACTAACTGTGAGAGACTAGAAAGATCGCCAGGTACAAAACACCAGGCAAAAACATTACTTGCTAAGATTGGATTGATAATTTTTTTTTATTCAAATGAGGAATTGTTCACTTGAAGAAATAATGCTACCTATGCTCTCAACTCAACTTTGCAATGACTCGGCTGTCCATCAAACCCTCGGCTCTCCTTGTCACATTGAGAATACAGAATGCCCGAGTTTTGAGATTATGAAGTACCAAAATGAAGTAAAAAGTTAACGATTCTAGCATTCAACTTTTGTGGAATTATTCATGGTGCTATGTTGTTATTGCAGAGCCTGCTAAAAATTCTGTAGCAGTCCCAGTCATTAATGACTACATCACTATACCAGGTTCAGTAACTTGCAACTTCATTCTAATACTTATAATTCTTAGGCATCACACTCCTAGGCATGACTAAACTTGTTATATATATAATGGCAGTAAGGATAATAGATTTTTTGGTGGAATATTTGAGCCATGTACCTCATCAAGCAGTCACTTTAGATCAGAGGCATCTGTGTGCTTATAATTTCCAAAAATGATCATAATTTTATGATACCTCCAAGTGATAGGAACTTGTAATGTTGCTTTTATTTACATTTTAGATAATGTGGCAGGTCTTTTTATTTATTGAATTTAAAATTTGAATATATTCCTTTAAAAAAAAGAGTCCATATACCACATTCGTTACTTACTGCAAAAATACATGGTATCCCAGTATGATAAAGTAATCTAAACTTCAGCTGATGATAAATGAGGTTATTCTAAGAAACTAAACCTTCACATTAGTTATAATATTGTTAAAGTAAATGTAAGTAGGGAGAGAGGTTTTGTATTGCCCATCTACAGTAAACTCTTGTTCATCTGGCACCCACAGGGCCTCAGCTGTGCCAAATACAGGAAAAATCTGGCTAACTGATAATATATATGTTCTGGTCACATGCTAATCAAGAACTCTAGTGGAACTTGCATTCCCTCTGCTGATAATATTCTAGCATCTAAATAATCTTAATATAGTTAAGTAATGTGATATTTTATTTTACCATATTACATTTTAAAGTCCGTAAGTTAATAGATGTGGATATCCTATAAACATTTACTGCATCTCGCTGAAAAAAACAATAGGATAATATAATTATATGTCATGTTTAGCTTTATTTCCTGTAACTTACATGTTCACAAACATGTATGTTACCTGTTGAGTGAGTGTTGGACAAGCATGTTCGAATTCTTAGTCGAGCCATACAGGTAAGGGATAACCTACTGTATATCAGACTGAGTCATAGTATAGCGAGAAATCGCAAAATAATGAGAGAGGGGCCCTGTATTCCTAAACGACAAGCATCAAAATTACACTGATTGATGCAGGAGTTGCACCGGTTGTCTGATTATAGCAACTGCATGGGTTCAATTGACCTGGATTTTACTGTATTTGATTCTTAAAGAGTTGCATAGTTTCTTATATATCATCCAGCCAACTATTTAAAGAACAGTATAATCTCGTATAGTCATAGAATACCCTCAATGATCATTTGCTAAGGTTTTTCCATTTCCTCCTAGGGTACTTTGTGTTTGCCTCACCTGTTGTCTTATACAACATTTGGATTGTTGTATCTCACAGATAACATTATTGATAATGTGTCCAGAAGTTTCTTGACACGCAGGATTTTATCTCTAATAAATAAGAATTGATGCTACATATGACATCATTCTCTGAATTATGGATAGAATTCCTTAATACTTAAGGGATTAATTTATGCGGTTATTGTAACCAATATTTATCAGTAGTATTAGCAACTCCAAAGCTATATCATATTGCTCATTGATGGCAAAGATATATGAAAGTACAGTAATTGTTTATAGAAACGAGAAAATAGGCAAGTCCTTGGAGATAACTTTTACAAGTGCCTCCAAACAAGTACTGTACCATACTATGTTTTAAAATGAGATGCTTAAAGGCATAACTGTCGAAGCACCATCATTGCCATTATAATAATTTATCTATTCTATGTTGTTTGGGAAATCTTTTGTTTGCTGTCCCACCTCTCTATCACCTTCTCTCTTGTCCATGCAAGGTCTTCCAGGCCTAGGGCAGTTGTCTTTAATCCTTAAATCAGTCTTTTGTGTTGAAAAAGTAGGTACCGTACTTGGTTTATTTAGACAAATATCCACAAATTTCTGGCATGCTGTGTAGAAACATTTTAATTATGTTGACTTTAATAGGTTTGTATTGTTTCAAGATAATGCACTGTAATTCAGCATTCTGGTGAATTTTGCCCAGGAGTGATTCATATAACTCTTTTTGTGAACTTTTTTGAAAGGGGAAAATGCAGTACAGTATTTTTATTCAATTTGTAAGTCAATTGATCATTAGTAATTGTCATTATTTGTCCATTGCACAGCAGTGTCATGTTCAGTATATGTATGTATAGAGTATGTTTATACTTCATAAATATTAATTGTTGTGGAGTTTTAAGTTCTTGATATCTTATGCTAGAAGTTGAAGATGGGAGGTGAGGAAAAAACAATCTGACAATGGAGGTTTTGTTCCAACTTGTTTCACCGAATAGGTTTCTTCATAGGAAATTTAGACTATGTACTAATTATACGTAGCCCCATTATACTGTACTGCATTTCTCCACATCACTATCTCATACTGTATTAATATATACCTGTTGTCTTCCTGGATATTTAACCCAGTACAGTCTATTATTTTTTTCATTTGATTTATTTTAAACTGGAAATTGCAAATGCATTAATGCACGTCTGCAACTTTTATTGAATATGTTATAACTAGTTTTGGTGTGTGTGAGCTGTTCTGTCTGTTACAAGATCAGGTCTTGCATGCAGTCAGGAAAGAACCTCTGTTCTCTTCCCATCTCATCTTCCAGCATTGCTTGTCCAAATATCCCTTTGAGAAGATGCTACAAAATATATTGAATTGCTGATTTGATAGGTAAATGTTAAGTTGGCTTTGTAAAGTTTGGGGCATTTTGTACCTATAATCTCTTATTTTATTTTTAAAAAGCATTTCATGCTGTTTTTGTGTTAATATTTTTTTCCAATACTGAAAAATTATATATGACTATAATTGCTCCTATGTAAGTTACCATATTATAAACTTTAACAATTTTTGTGGTGTCTGTTTCAAATACCATATAATTTATAGGCGAACTGAACTGTAAATAATTATTTTTTCTAACTTTCTGGTGGAGAGGATAAACTTAACTTCTTTCGGCTTCCCCTGTCATCTGATCCAATCGTCCTGTCAGGAGGGTTAGGTACATTCACCAACAAAAGAGCCTTAACTTAACTTACCCAGTGTTTCTTGAAGGTAAATATGAAAGTTACTAAGTAAGCAAGCATACAGTATTCACTATCCAAAATAGTTTCCAGCAGGACTATCAGTAAACTTTGGTATGGTAGTGCTTCAGTTCATGAGCCTGTGAAGCTTGTGTTTCATGACTTGGTGGAGGAGGGGACAGCAATTTTGTCAGTGGCTGTACTGTATACTGGCAGCTGAGAATGTGGGGAAGAAAATGTATCTGGTGACCTTAGGCTGAAGCTCTTGATACAAATAATTTTGTCTGAAATCTTTTCTTAGTCTGTACTATATATTCCCTCTAATTCTATTGTACACTTGATTTATTCAACCTGTGATTAAGAATGCCAAAGAAGTGTATGGAGAGGCCAAAGTTTTAGAAGGATACAGCATGGATGGGATGCCCAGTTAGGGGGCAGTGGAGATAAACTGGAAAAGCGACAGAAAACAAACTTTTATAATGGAGTTGAGTGGAGAGTCAGAAGAAAAATTTAGAACTTGAAAACATAAGTTGATAAATTGACAGATTATAGTCCCGTTGTAAGGTAGTTCCACCCATGGAGTTATAAAATATGGAGACTGCATCACAGACTCTCTTCACATCAGAAGGAAGCCATTGGGTGGAGAAGCACTGGAGCTTAATTAAAGTAGCCTATACCCAAAACATCACATTGTCGCTCTGAGTGTTATATTTTCATAATTTCTTCATAACAGCATAAATAAAGGTCAAAATTAACTAATTAAATGTATTCTACATATTCTTATTGACATTATGTAATATAGGTAGCATAATTATATGGTAAATAAGTGCTGTACTCAAAGAAATACTTCATGCATCAAACTCATTCCAGGGAGAAATAATAAGAGAAATGTGATTTTATCTCAGTATATTGAAGTAAATTATGCAGCATATGGCAAGATACATAAAGGGAACATTGTTTGGAATGATTATATACATAATAATTAATGTACACTACGCAGTATGTGGAAAGATACATGGTAAAAAAAAGTGGTAAATATTGAAAGAATTACTGTTATTGCGGACGGTTTTTCTACCTTCATTACCCACTTATTTAGACCATTCTAAGACTATTTTCTTCTATGACATTTCCCCCACAAATTCCCTATTTCCAAGATAGGGCATATTCAAATGGGGCATTTTGAAATTAGCGTGACCTTACCTAACCTAACCTAACCTAGACCGCAACAGACTACCGGGACCTAACCTGGGCAAACTACCGGGAAATAACTGTGGTAAAGTACAGGAAATAATCGGGGCAAAATACTGGGACCTAGCTGGATCTGGCAACACTGCTACAAAATGGTAATTCTTTCAATAAATACCAAAAAAGTTTGGTATTATTACAGAAGTAGTGTGTTTTTGGCCAGGGCCACGCAGTGTTACCACATTCGGCTAGGTCCCGGGAATTTGCCCCGGTCACTTTATGATACTTTACACCGGTTATATCCCGGTAGTCTGCTGTGGTCTAGGTTAGGTTAGGTAAGGTCAGGCTAATTTCAATATGCCCTATATTGGAAATGGGGCATTTGCGGAGGAAATGCCATAGAAGAAAATAGTCTTAGAATGGTCTAAATGAGTGGGTATTAAAGGTAGAAAACCTGTACGCTATAACAGTAATTTTTTCAATATTTACCAAGTTGTCTTTATATACTGTACAGCAGATCCATAGTCAGGGATAATGATTCAAAAAATGAGAAATATATCAATCACCTCAAGATGTGTCCAAATCAGCTGACCAATGTTTTGTGTATTCTCGTGAGTTGACCAATAGCTGGCTTTACCCACGGTATAATGACTATAGTCATTATATGTGACGTCATGCCGTCTCCATATTTTATACCTCCATGGTTGACATACTTTTCATCATTGCATAATCCAGCAGTGTTGCCAGGTCTGCTTGACGAATTTTCTCTAACTTTACCTTCAGGATTTCCCTTTTTACCTCTATAATTCCCTGTTTACTCTTGAATAATCGTAATATAATTTCCCTGTGTGGACTTCAAAATTCTCTAAAACAGAGAAATTTCCCCGTACCTAGCAACACTGGCAAAAACCGGCACCAAAAGAAATATCTCAAATTTGGGATATTTCTGTTTATCAATTTAATATATATCTGTCAATGTTCTTCCAGGTAAATAATTAAAATATTTTTATTCTATTCAAAGCATTATTATCGATATTTAGTTCATATTTTAAATTTTATAATTGTAGAAAATAAGTTACAATGACAGCAGAAACTTAAGATATCCTATTCTTAGATCAGCTGAGTACGGCAACATGGCGGCTGTGGCGAAGTCTGTTGGCTTTATGGGTAAGATTTTTAAAGCATTTGTATCTTTTGTATATATTTATGTAGTGGTTATGGGTTCATTTTGATGTAAAGCAGATGCTGGAATAAGAAATGTTTGGAGAAAAGTATATATGTTGATGTATTAGATGTAACCTTCATTGGGGCATTTTACGTACCGTTGAGTGTAACGTTAGGGGTCGTATGCAAGAACATCCGTGGTGTTGACGATGGTCTGGTACGGGTACGATGGCTCCGTTGTTTGTCTATGAAGCCATCGTACCAGTACCACACCATTGTCAATACTACGTGGTAAATATTGAAAGAATTACCGTTATTGCGTACGGTTTTTCGGTAAATATTGAATGAATTACCGTTATTGCGTACGGTTTTTCTACCTCCATTACCCACTTATATAGACCATTCTAAGACTATTTTCTTCTATGGCATTTCCTCCGCAAATTCCCCATTTCCAAGATAGGGCCTGACCTTACCTGATCTTACCTAACCTAACCTAGACCACAGCAGACTACCGTGACCTAACCTGGGCAAACTACCGGGAAATAACCGTGGTAAAGTACAGGAAATGACCAGGGCAAAATACTGGGACCTAGCCGGATCTGGGAACACTGCTACAAAACCGGTATTTATTGAAAGAATTACCGTTTTGTAGCAGTGTTGCCAGATCCGGCTAGGTTCCAGTACTTTGCCCCGGTCATTTTCTGTACTTTACCACGGTTATTTCCTGGTAGTTTGCCCAGGTTAGGTCCCAGTAGTCTGATGCGGTCTAGGTTAGGTTAGGTCAGGTCAGGTAAGGTCAGGCTAATTTCAAAATGCCCAATTTGAATATGCTCTATCTTGGAAATGGCGCATTTGCGGAGAAAATGCCATAGAAGAAAATAGTCTTAGAATGGTCTGAATAAGTGGGTAATGAAGGTGGAAAAACCGTACCCTATAACGGTAATTCATTCAATATTTACCCAAAACGGTAATTCTCTCAATAAATACCCTAATTTCCAAATTATGTTTGTAAAATGGGGCATATCTCAAAAACTCCATAGATGAAAAGTGTCTTAGAATGGTTCAAAATAGTGGGTAATGATACTAAAATATACAATATAATGAACCCAGTTCTTCTGTAAATTTACCCTGGTAAATTACTCTGACCTAACCTAACCTAGATCATTGTGAGTACGAGGGGGGAGGGGGCATTTTTGCCATATACAGGAGTAGGGCATGGGAAGATTTACACCATGCTTATGGAAATTTGTCTATAAGAATGTGTATCACAGTAAAAATTAAATATCTCACTCATGTGTAACTTGGAAATACTGTAATTCCAATTGTTGGAAAGGAAAAAACTTTTTCCTTATTGCCCTTCCTACCTCTACATTCCTAGAGGAGAGCGTGGGAAATCGTGAGTATTGGGTGGAAAAAAACATGCACTTTAGCATATTTGGCATTGATTTTGAATTGATGACCAGCCTTAAACTCAAAAATTTAAAAATCTTAGCCAAGTACAGTATGTGGTTGCCATGTGGGGGGTTCATATATGGCAATTCTGTAAGAGAGCTTTGCTGCTGCTTTTTACCCATCACATGAATCACTTTTGTTTCACTCATTTTGGAACTTGATCTCTTATGTTTTGGACCTTGTAAAATTTACGGTGGATAGTACTGTATTTATAAACTGTACGTAATATTTTATTTTAAGTCACATATGGTAGAATAACTACAACTTCTACTTTCATATTCCAGCCCAGTTGACAAACAGTGTGAAGAGGTTTGTGTTCAGGGCTTCAGGCTTCAATCAAATGGGTAAGAACTGTATTCACATATATTCTCAACTGAGTACACAGTTGACGTTATAGGACAAGAATTAATTTTAGTCTTATAAGCCAGTTGATTTTTTAACTTGATACGGTACTCGAATGAGTTAGCCTAGAGTCAAGTATACTGTAGGTGAAATATCTGTAGAAATGTTGAAGTATGGTGGAGATGCATAGTGAAGTAGATATAACTATTGCTCAGAGTAAAAGAAAAAGGCAAGTTAGCAATGGGGGGGAGTTAGAAGGGATATTGCATGATTGAATCAGACTGTGTGAATACAGTGTGATATATATATATAGTTTGTGTTCAAAACAACTGGGTAAGTTGAGAGGGAAGGGCCAGAAATTAATTGATGTATTCTCCAGAACAAGAAAAGACATAAGACAGGGTTGAGAGGGGACTTTGAAGAATATGGACAGTTGCTGGTGGAGATTGATTCATTCAGGACATGTGCGTCCATATGAGTGGTTGGTGATATCCATGAGATTATGTATCATTGTAAGAGTTAAGAACATAAAAACTTGGATGCCCCTTGTTTACCACATTTTAAGTTCCCCTCCTCCCTGCCACCCTCTTCCTTCTATTCCTTATATCACTCACCAGCCCTATTTCTCTCCCTGATCTCCCTCAGTCCCTCTACTTGGCAAGGGTGATGACGCCAAGGCTTCAAATTTGTGTGCTTTGTCTAGTTACGGGTGAAATGCAGCAGCACATACTGTGAACTAATTAATCCCTCATTGATTGGGTTGGGACCTTTCCTTTAATATCTTAAAGTGGGGGACATATGGAAGTTTTCCAGTGGTACTTGGATGGCAGATGAAAAAGTACTTTACTGTAAACAGTTAAATCTACAGAGAAAGAGAGGGAGAGATGGATAATAATGTCATTATACTGGTTATAGTAGTCATTTGATAGTATCTCTTTCTCCACTAGTGTCATATTAATTGGGGTACAGGAAGATGGTCATATAACTCTGAGCGTACTTAATGGGAACAAGGTTGAGAACCCCTGCTTTAGTTCCTAAGTGTATGGTTTATCAACGCTACCACCAGAGGTGAGGATATGATCATCCTTTACCATACTTTGGCCCGTTCTGTCACTCTTACTGCTTCTCATACTTCCTTTTATTTATACTCTGTTTCTCTCACTACTCCTGAGTGCTGGCAAGATCATCTGATTGGGTAGTAGAGCAAGGGGGCTACGGTTGATGGGTTTATTGGCCCTGGGCTGCATTTCCATGAGCCAGTAATCCCCTCTTCTGCTGCTTTCTCGGAAACAGATTTTACCATCTCCCTGGCTCCTGTTTGGGGGGCCCAAGTATCTGTGGCTTCTGTTAACAGGACCAAGAACTTATAGGCCAGACAGTCTGGGGAGCTATAACAACAACCTATCTATTCTTCCATAGGCCTGTATCATGACGACTGCTTGTATGAAACATCGGATGTCAAGGAGGCATTGCGTCGCATTCCACAGAACATTCAAGATGACCGTAACTTCCGCATGCAACGTGCCCTTCACCTCTCCCTTACCAAGAACATTCTTCCTAAAGATCAGTGGATTCCATTTGAAGAGGTACAGTACAGTATGGTATTATACAACTGTATATATTACTGTATATTATGATTTTTTAAGAATCAGAGTACAGTAAATCCTCATTATTCACTGAAATTTTGGGTGTGTAATATACAAAGAGGGTTACTTGTACACAGTTTCATTACAAACATTGCAGTACACACCCATAGCACCAGTGGAAATCAAGGAATTACTGTACCACATTTATTCGTAGAAATAATTACCTACACAAGATGAATTTCCATTCAGGGACATAGCAAAAGGGGTTTCATATTCAAATCATGGCCACACTGGGAGTCTTGTGCTACAACTGTCCATCCCCACAGCTTCTCACCATATCATATGATGGTGCATTAGCATTCCTGACTTCTGATCTATCCCTCATCTCAGATTGAGGCAGAGTAAACCTTGTGGTTTTCAGTGCTTCCTTCATACTTCAACCTATTCTGATTTTCCAAATGACTATCCTTTCTTTTGTGGCATACAACTTCTCTCAATATTCTTGGTAAGTCTTTCTCTCAATCTTTTTCAGAGATATGATATTTCTTTAGCAAAAACCACATCCCCTCAGGAGAACATGCAACACTCATCAAGCTAGTCAGATTCACCCCGTTTCAGTTCAGCTCCGCTCAGCTCCCTAGTGCAAGAATTAACTGGTTCACTCAGGGCCAAGGGTGACACAGTACTATGCATGGCAGAGATGTCCATTTACCCGAACCAAATATACACGTCAACCACATTAAGGCGGGGTTCTCTCAAGCCCGTCACCGTCAATGACGTCACGGACGTTGGCTGTAATGGGAACCAAGGGTATTCCTCTCGCCGCTCGTCGCGGTGACGGCCACCGTCAAAAGATAAATAGGTGAGACGGCGGCAATGTTGACCACTGTCCATTTTAAACATTTTTCACACAGAAAAAGGAATGAGATCATAATTATTAGTGAATCAAATGTATATACACCTCGGTCTCGTATAGAACGTCCAATAGGTTGATAGAAGACATCGTTTTATGTGAAATCGTTCTATGTGATACACGTAACCTATGGGGAAAATTACAATTGGTCAATCAATCACCAATATTGTCCCTGAAATTATTATATAATACTTTTCAAGATTTTTCTTGCCTTAATCCTACTGTTCAGGGATGTATGTAAAATGCATATTACAATTCGTATTAAGGTTTTCGCAGGTGACTCATGTGACTGAGATGAGTCGGCGGCATCCGTGGTGGTGGAGGTGGTAGGGGGGAGTTAGCGCGTGATCATCGTTTGTTTTCTTTTATTAACCATACGCTGGTGTTTCCTTCTCCTTTCTCTTTCCGAAAAATAACTTCCTTCTTTATATCGAAGGATATGGCCTTCCGTTTTGTAAATGCACCACCTGGCATGACTGAGCATTGAAGCTGGTGGTTAACTCGTAATCACTAAAAACGAGCGAGTGTCACACGAAATTTCCCTAACTTCAACTTTAGAATTTCCCTTTATCCCTCAATAATTCCCTGTTTACTCTTGAACATTGACGGTCCTTTTGTTATTTCTTCTGGTAAGACTTTCCCTGTTTACTTTTGAACAATCTTTATATAATTTCCCTGTGTGGATTTCAAAATTCCCTAAAACAGAGAAATTTCCTTGCACCTGGCAACACTAGGAAGGGGGAAGGAGTGGGAGAAGTGGTGGGAACACAATCACCCACACTGTACGGACGCCAGTGATATAATTTCCTGGCAAGTTCATTATGATTTCGCTTCGTTTTGTATAAGAACTCCTCGGATTTGCTTCACTTATTTTCACCACCCGTTCTATATGGATGCAATCGTTTTGTAAAACAATTTTAAGCTAATATTTTGGTCGCTCGTTTTATACAAGAATCGTTCTATGTGAACACGTTCTATATGAGACCGAGGTGTATATGTATTTGCATAAAGTGTGTGCATACATGTGATGTGAAAACTTTAGTTCGGTGAATCTGGAAATGTGACAACACCGCACATCCTCGCAGTACCGCGCATCTCGGCGGCGCAGCTCATGGTGCACCCACAGGATCCCTAAAGGTCGTTTCTTGTTTTTTCTATATAAGCACCAGCTAGCTGCAGAAGTTACTCGAAAGTGTCTGGGGTCATGTGGTAGGTTTCATGGAAGGTGTTTACATCAGCCTTCTCTTCTCTGCCTCCATGAGAATGCTGTGTTCTCCTGGCACAGGTCACTCCAGCAGCAGCTGGTGTGACCATTATTCTCGGCCTCCTCCTTTGTCTTGTTGGTCTAGCTGGGCAGTTTTAGGCTTCATCAAAAAGCAGTAGAGCAGCAATGATGAGGAGATCGTTGCTGTCTATCTTGTTTTGGTAAGGGACTAATGACGGGATGCAGTCACACCGTCGCCCTGACGGAGCTCATCTCCTCCAAAGCGATAGGTCGTCGTGTTTGTGACGTCATTGACGGGGACGGGACTGACGGTGACAGGCTTGTGGAAACCCCGCCGAAGAGACATTATTGAGGCATAGTAATCCCTTGTTGTAAGACCATGTAAATGCAGGGACTATCTGAGGAATATTTTTTTTTTTTTTTTTTCTCTCTCTCTCTCTCTCTCTCTCTCTCTCTCTCTAAAGGTCTCAAGTGTGTAATGTAGTACCATTATGGTACAGCCGGCAGCAAAAATATGCATCCATCCCATGTACAGTTACAAGCAGATGACTCGAGTCCACCTTGTTGTTGTTGTTGTTGATGTTCTCCCGGGGCAGAATGGCCTCCTGCCCCACAGACCCCTGGTACACTCTGGTCGCAGTGAAAAAACAAATTAAAATAAAGGAGGGGCTGGCCCTATATGCCTGGGCTACCGAAGCACATCCCAAGGAAATGGGACCAGAGCTTACTGGACCAGGGAGTCTGGGGGCCTCCGACCGCCAGGGAGATTGGGGGGAAGGCTTTGATCCCACAGCCAGTGCTGTGGGCCCAAGTCCACGTTACCACAAGAGCTACAAGTGGGGCCGTACCTTCCATGAGACCAGCCCTGAAGGGACCATAAGAGGGAGGGAGTTTACACTGCTGCATGCAAAGGGAAATGCATCCCCGTGTGCTGGCGGTCCACACAGCAGTGGAAAAAAAAAAAAAAAAAAGGCCTCCGGTTGCAGTACACCTCACGTGGATTTTTAATCCATGTGGGCAGATCTCGTCAAATCCACTAGAAAGTGACCAGATCCTACAACAATCTTTATTCTAGCCCTGTGGGGGATAACTAATATTCACAGAGAATAAAGTCAGCCCCACTGGGCCCTCCACCTTGTTGTTGTTGAAGCTCCTTAAGCTGTCTGGCTGAGCAACCCCAAGCTCCTGAGGAAGGCCATGGCTTGAACTGGGCTTTCCCACAGTGCCCTCAGAGAGTGTATGTTGTGTTGTTAGCGAGTGTGGTTGTGTACATTGCAGTCTACCATAATGTGTTTAATAGAATGGGGTGCTGTGTTACATCTCGGACAGGCATCCACAATGGCTCCATCCAGCATCTTCTGATATGTCAGAAGGATGGGTTGGTGGCCACATCGACTCTGTCTTCACGGGGAAGGGAGGATTCAGATGGGTGGATGTCAGGTAGTCGTGCAAGCAGCTGAGTGTGTCATTGAGTGTTTTGAGTGGATTGGTGAGTGATTTGAGTATGGATATGTTTCTGGAAATTGGTTTGGAGTGGGTAGGGTGTAAGAGATAATAGTATTTGTGTATGGTATTCTGTACTGGGTGTTATTTTGATGTTCCTTGGCATGTGTGGGTGATCTGCCACGTAGTGTAGTGGGTTGTGTGGGATTGTGGAGGCTGCAGCAAGTGGTTGTGGGCCTCTCATGTCAAGGTGGTCCTTGATCTTGAGGACTGGTTTCATGGTGTAGGTGGTCTTTAGGTGTGGTAGCTGTGCAGCCTGTGATTATCTTTAGGGTTCTATTCTGTATGGTTGGAAGAGTGTTGAGATGAGTCTCAGTGAGGTTTCAGGCCTAGGCAGGGCTTGCATAATCCATCACTGATCGGATATATTGTTTGTACACTGTGGTTGTGGGTTCTTTGTTGTGTCCAAATGTTGTGCTGGCAAGTGATCTAAGGGCATTAAGTCTTTGCATGCATTTGTTTTTGATGATTGTGATATGTTGTTTGAACGACATAGATGTGTTGTATGATAAACCAAGTATATTGAGTGTGTGTTTGTGTGGTATAGGTGTGTTGTTTATGGTGAGGTGTGGTGTATAGTGGTGGTGTTGTTGTTGTTGTTTGTTAGAAGGGTGACATTTGACTTGAGGATGCTATTTTAAGTCTGTTTGTGGTGAACCAGGCATTAAGTGTGTTGAGGTAAGGTTGGAGGATGTGTGTGGCTGTCTGCATTTTCTTGTGTACATGTGAGTGTTATGTCATCTGCGTTGGAAGCTACATTTATTTGTGATGTCTGAAGTGTTGGTAGGTCATACATGTATAAATTGAAAAGAGTGGGTGACGATACTAGGATCCTTGTGAAACTTCTAATGTTAGATGACTGACCAGCAAATGTAACATGGGCTACTCCTCCTCCCAAGAAGTTGGCTAGCCATCTTTTTGTGTTGTATATTTTGTTTGTGAGATTGTGGCAGGGGATGGCATCAAATGCTTTGCTGATGTCCAATGTGACGAGGAGTGTTTTGTGTGGGGGTCTGAGTTGATGCCATCATAGATTCTTTGTGTGAGGTCAGTGAGAAGAGTGTTTGTAGTGTCGTGGTCTGAAACCATGTGAGGATGCAAGGAGAATATGTGGCGTGATTAGACTGATGATGAGGCACTCGGTAACTTTGGAGGGGGTGCAAAGGAAGGTGATAGGACGGTGAGATGAGGGTAGTGTGGGATCTTTATTGGGTTTGGGGATAGTGTTAATATTTCCGTGCTTCTAGATGTTGGGTATTGTGTTGTGTGAGTGGCTGTAGTTTGCTATGTTTGTAAGTGCTTGTATGCCTTGTGGTCTAAGGTGTTTAACACTCGAGCAAGGCCTGGTTTTGTTTAAACTGTGGGCGTGGCAGGACACACGTGTATGGCACACTAGTTTGAATTGGGGAAAATGATGAGGCAGGCAGTCAGACTGTCCAGACAGTGTGTGTTTTGTCATATTTCATATGTTACCAGTGTAGAGGACGCCTATATCGCCTCCAAATTTGAACTAAATCTGCCCAACGATTGACTTTTAACAAGGATTTTTCCAAAATTTGGATGCCAAAGTGACGTCCTTGAATGTGTTTCCCCCTCCCCCATAAAATGCAACATATGCGTCAGCCATGCACGACAGTGTTAAGGTATGGTAGTGAAGTTGTCAGGGCCACAGTGCTTGAGATTGTGGATGATGTGATTCGTTTGAAGGTTTGTGAATGGTGCATAGTCTGAGTCAGTGGGGAAATGACTCTTTCATCTGATACTGATAACTCGTCTGTCTTCAGGGTGAGGGTGAATGTGGCTGACATGAGAGAAATGTTGGATAAGGGTGTTTGCATGTTTATTTGAGGGTATAGTGTCTGTTGTTATGATAGCTGCATGTGATTGTATAGTGTTGCTGTTGGACTATGTGATGCTGTTTAGAGTTTTGTAGAGTTTGCTGGTATTTGTTTTGTGATCAAGTGTGTTGACAAACTTTTGCCAGGAGTTAATTGTTTTCTGTACTTTAATTTTGTTGCTTATTTGTGTATTTATTGCTTGTATTTGGTATATAATGTGTTGTGTGAGAGATGTTGGGGATGTTTATTTAAGTGTGTCTCATTGTCTGATGAGGCCTTGAATTTATTTTGTAAATTTTATTGTAAAGAAGGTGTATGGAAGTGAAGTTGTAGGACCTGGTGTGAGAGGCAGACCACCGGTTAGATGGCAGAACAGAGTGGAAGAGTATGTAAAGGAGAGAAACATGAGGGGCAGAGGAGGGCTTGAACAAGTAAGGAGGGAGTGTTGGAACAGGGAGAACTGGAGACACTTCTGCCGTGGCCACCCCCTTGAGGGGAGTTCCCGGAGGGAACGAGGCGTCGGAGCTATAGATAGATAGATAGATAGATAGTTGGGGTTGTGTTTTCTTCTGTTGCATCTAGGGATGTGTTTTTGTCTGCATTTTGTATTATTGTAATGAATTTTTGTACAGCAGTATTGATGTTTGTGATGGGTGTACTGTTCAGTGTTTCAAAGTGTTGTTCTGTTTCAGTAGTGAAGGCTTCCCAGTTGGCTCTTTTGTAGTTAGTGTATGTGTGTCTGTGGCCAGTTGGAGTGATTCTTGTTTTTGTGGTGATTATGATTGGGAGGTAGTCAGCCAAGGGTTTTGGAATGACACGTTACTCATTATCAGTATATTAAGTTTACTTGCATGATAATATTTCTATAACAGTTAAATCTGCATATTGACAAATCATCATTGGGTTTGTTTCCCTCAAGCAGAAGACTGAATTTCGGTCCAGTTCACAGCTACCATTGTTACCAGATACAATACCAGCATGTTGATGGATGAGGTGGCCTTAGAGATATCTGATTGCAACTGTACATAATAACACTAATATTCAAACATCATATGTAATTTACTATACGAGAAGTATGTCTGTCATTGTTGCATTTAAGTAGTGTTACAGCATCACTAGGCTCATACTTATGAGGTGGAAATGAATCGAAATTGTGCTGCCGACTGTACTTACATCCCACTCTATCTTAAGAGAAAAATTGAAGTAATTATATAAATAAAAATAGAAATTTAACCAAGACAGCCCATTTATGCTTTCTCCCACACACATCATGTGATATTACAGTATATATACATTGTTGGCAACATTTTTTCCAGGACCGTGAAAAGGGCCGTTACTTACAGCCATATCTTGAGGAAGTAATTATGGAGCGTAAGGAAAAGGAGGAATGGAACAAAAAGTAAGGCTTCCCTTCTTTAATTAGTACTAAAACATTGTCATCCAGTCAACATCAATAAGGAAATTTGTACAGTCTCCATGGAGGAAGGGCAAAATTAAACAGTTGGCATCTTAGACTCAGAGGGATCAATAAACTTACTGTAATTTGTAGTCATCAGTTAGTTGGAAGCTATGTTGCAGGAGTGAGATGTACTTCTACTCTGCACTGAACTCTTACAACTGTTGGGAATTTCACTTTTCACTGTGAAATTATTGTGTCCATGTGCATGCCAAATGGTAAAATTTACCACCTTATTCTTGGGAATCCCTCTATATTGTGTCTATACTCCCATGTAAAAGAACTCCATATATTTAGGTAGCATAGAGAATAACAAAAATCTGTTTTCAAATATGATTAATCTTACAGATTACAAACTCTTGGGTATGCTTTTTGCAAAGGTAAACTTGTCTGATTAATGAATTTAGGATTTACAAAAATTTAATTTAGAATGCAAATGTATGAAAGCAAAGTGTAGATAACCTAATTGTATAAAGCTCTATAATTTAGTTACAATTATGTACATTACAGTACTTTAATGAGTTTGGAATGAACTTGAATATAAAAGAAAATGTTTGTTTTCCTTCATACCAAGCATATATTTTCAACCCAAAAATAAGAGTCTTCTGTCAGGTACCTTGGACCATATGACTGAAATGTACACTTGCAGTCCAATATTTTTAGTGCACCCATTATGCCAAAAACATGAATTCACCAGTATTTACTAAAAAAAAAATAATGTTGCCGTTTTCTACTTTTGTACAGTCGGCCTCAGGAATTCGTATACACCACTGTGACATCAAGGGCTCGTAACAATTGGAAAATATAGTACAAAAATTTCCCCAACCACAATTTTATTTAGTTATGTCATTTGGCTAATACTTGAATCGGTATGTGCAGAAAAAATACCCCTTTCAACCAATGCTCTATGTACAAATTCCTGATGCCGACTGTACATCCTGAATTGTAACAACTACCCAATGCAGACCTTGCATTATAAGAATATGTACATTGTACAGTTCACCTATGATTAAAAAAATACAGATTGTGCTTTTTCCACTTCATCTATCCTGGGTGCACTGGAAATTATATACTACTGATGTACAAATCCATCATCTTACTCTAAACAGCTGTCAGTAACCTACCATGACACTGTACTAAAAACTGGCCTAGTCTTACATAATCAAGATACTGTATAATACTTTAACTCATCTATAATCCACATTTGAATTGCACAGTTGCAGAACAAAATATCTGAACACTGTTGGCGGCATCTGGTAACAATGCTAGGAGAAAACACATTAGTAATAATAAAGTCGTTAATTTCTACATAGCAATAACTGATACTGGTAACCACAGACAGTGATATAAAAGTTATCCTTCAACTCATAAATATTTTCTCACTGATGTGTTTACTCTTGGAATTATTGCCAGAAGCTGCCAACAGTGTTCAAATACTGTATTCCCCAACTGTACATGTACAGTAATATCTGTATCGTTAAGCTTCACCCTGCAATGTGTAGTCAGTCTGCCTCGATATTTCACTAGAAAATACAAATTGATGGCTGTATGGATAAGGAAGAACACCATATGAGGAGGAGTCTTTATTGGCTTTTCATTATTGCTTCTTCAGATCAAAAGCAAAATGTCATCAATAAAGGTTCTTTATAATATTGCTGGTGGTCCTTATCCATTCGGTCAAGCTAATGCATATTTTACTCATGATCCCTGTATACTCAAGTTAAAAAAAAAAAAAAACTTATAGGGTGTGTTAAGTCAACAGGAAGTTTTATCTGATCAACCAACCAATTTGGGATACATACAAGTATTTGGTTACACTATATGGTATGAAGTAATGGGGTGATGCAGTGAACAGCTCTGCCATCTGGTGGCCAATTCTGAACTACATGTTTTTCAGAATACGCGGACCAAAGGTTTCTAGCTACCACTATTGGATATTATTTTATCCAAAAGCAAGTACAACTGATCGTTGCAATGTTGAGCACCATGCTTTCAATAACAAAACTAAGGGTTCTACACTATTCATATCCGTATAAACAAATTGGGATTGAAATAAAATAACAGTCAAGCATACTCCTATCCCTTCCTATCTAAGGCATTCTAGGGAAGCATTAACGCGTGTTTATGTGTAAATATTCACCTTATTCTTGCATAAAGATGAAATCTCCTTCAAATAAGAGAATGAGAACGGCAAATTCTTTAAAACATCGATGAAACTTAAGCAAAAAAATTTTGCCATTAGACATATTCGTTTGGTACTCCCCTCTGCCATACGTACGATTATTGTAAACATTGCGGCGCCGCGGCGAATGCACTTCGATTTGATATATAATAGCCCATGAATAGTCTGTGTCATCCTCACAATTTGTATGTGGTTCTCTTGAAATAATTTGTACCCTCTTTCTTGTTTCCAACATGTTACCCTTTTTTGAGACCACTTCATCTTGAAAATCAGATAAAAAAGGCAACTTTCTGTTGTTATCGGCGGCATTGCTTCTAAATTTTCTTCCCATGAGTTTAATGTTAGGGGATCCGGGAATATCTCCGCCTTGCCATTAACTTCTACCGTTCGTCTTGTGACCTGCACCCTCTCGTCATCATCCGCTTCTCTTACTTTTACTAAATGAGAATGTAGAAGACATTTTTTCACCAACTTCACCAGTTCAGCCTTATTATAATTTGAAAATGGCACATCTCTCGCTTTCAAAAAACTTTTCAGCTGCACAACAGTCCAGTTTTCAATACTTTGAGTCGTCATCATAAAATTAAAGGCGTGCTGCAAGGCTGGGGCAGGTACTCAGCAGGTAGTGTTTGTTTACACTCGGGAGTCGGGAAAAATTGTTGTACGGTAACTTTTTCCCCGTGAGGAATTTTAGAGTATATTAATAGTTGTAGGCCTTCATGAAGATATTTTTCTCAATCATTTATCATGTTTTAGCGTTTTAAACCAGTTATATGGGATATTTACTAATATAGATATGCCTAGACATCTTTTTCATGGATATAATTTTCACCTTATTTACAGGATATTATTTTTGTAAAAATCCCTTTAAAACTATACAAGTGACTATCAAAGGCATGAGTTTAATTTTGTGGTTTCAGAAAAAGACATGAAAGCGCGTACAAAAAATTATATTGTAATTCCGCAAAACATGTATTTTAAGTGGAAAATATGTAGTTCAGAAGTGGCCACCAGATGGTAGACCTGTTCAGTGCATCACCCCATTGGAAACATTCATTAAATTAATATTATATAAGATTCCTAGAGGATTTCTTTAGTTTATAATACAGACCATAATTATATGTAGGCTGAACAGTGAGTTTCAGGTAAACTTTTCTTGTTGACTACAGTACTATAAAATACAGTACATCACAAGTGACACCTACATAAACTGCTTTATCAATGCAACACTAGGTATGGGGGGAACCTCTTTGGTAAATTGGAGGATGCAAGATTTCTCAAAACTAGCCCACAAAACAAATCACCTCAATGTTACTAATAGGGGATCTGTTTTGTGACATAGTTTGGAGGATTCCATAGCCTTCCCACTTACTGTCAAAGATTTTTTCCTAGTAATGATGGTTATTACATACAGATAAAGCTGTTTTTCCATGACTTTACAACAATAAATGTTGGTTGAAAATAAGCACCTGCATACATCACAGACATACTTATTTTACAAAAAGGATTGTTTTAAATAGTTTGATTATTTATCAATGGCTCTTCACAATTGAACCACAAGCTATTTGGCATAGGTAAAAACATTGGTAGGTGAGAATCCTATGGAGGTAACAAAGTTTGCCAAAAAAATAATTTAAAAAATCTGGCCAGATTCAGAACATGTAGTTATAATTTATACTTTCAGTTTCCTCTCTCACAAGACTTCCATCATACAATATTAATTTTTATGTATAAAATTTTTATAGTAGTATTCAACACTCTAAGTCATTATTTATAAATACCCACATACTCTATCAAGTATGTAAAAATAAAATATTGTCATGTTCTGTAAGAGCCTCCACACATGACATCTTCCCTAGCATTCAAATTTGCTATATAAAACAAATTAAAAATATTCTCTCGATAAAAGATATAACAATCAAGCTACTTGACCTATCTTCATACTAAATATACATCTGATTAACAAAATTGAGTATACTGTAAAAATATACACCATTCGGGAGGGGGAGCATTTACTAACAAGTGAAATTATTCTTTACATCAAGAGCTTTGAGTTAAGTATTAATAATAATAAAGCACTGTCTGTAAAAGTTCCTCCTTAAATGGTGATTACTTTAATAGCTGTTCTAATGGAAATAAGATACTGAGAACAAACGGTAAGCTACTGAATACCTCTGAACAGACTACATCACTCCTGATATGCTTTGTAGCCCAATTAGGAGGAATCAGTATCCTGTTCTCTTGATAACTTACTCCGGAAATGAAGTACAGGTAATGTCAGCACTACATTGGTTCTACGGTGAGATTTGGATTATCCTTACCAACCTTCTCTCCAGGCACCTCCTCATCCACTCTGGAAAAGGGTAAATATAAATACTGTGCTTCCTTCCAAAAACCATACATTATATACTTGCATCACAAAACATTACACTTGCACAATGACACCTATATTTATTTCAACCCCCATTTTCCAATAACTAATTTCCCTCTATCACTCTCATACTTGCCCTCGTGCCTAAAACTCCCTCTGATCTTGAAGCTAGTTTCCATTGAAATACAATAAACCCTCAATAAACTGTATTAATTGGTGGGAAGATCTGAATGTTGTCCAAAAGTTTGGGTTATAATATACCGGTAGTTAGTATTCTGCCTCCTAAGTCAAACCGTTCCTTTTATAAGAGACGGCATTCAATCATACATGTTTAAACAAAAAACAAAGTTCAGTAAATCCTCGATAAAGCAAACCTCACTATAAGGAATTTTGGATATAACAACCTTTTTGTTCTGGCCGAACTAGCTACAGATACACTGAACTTTTTTCAGTACTTGTGACGAATGGGATGGGCCAACCAAACATGTCTTTGTTAAGTCTACAGTGCAGTGAAGTTACTAAAGGTGGTGGTATTAAACTGCTGCTTTGAGGATGAGTTTTCTTAGCCACTCGATTCCTATTACCTTGCAATACAAATTGAGCGACAAAGAGCCTTTTCCTCGAAGAAATTACTCATAAGACTATAAAATTAACATTTAAATATAAAAAAATCACTAGTTGCTGGCCACAAGGACTACCATAGGTATAAATATTGAAAAATTAACATGCAACTTTTTTTTCTTAATCCTTCTAACACACCACGCTAAAAATCCAACTTCCTCGGCAGGGGTAACAAATTAATTTTTGGAGGTACACCTCGGTCTCGTATAGAACGTCCAATAGGTCGATAGAAGACGTCGTGTTATGTGAAATCGTTCTATGTGATACACGTAACCTATGGGGAAAATTACAATTGGTCGATCAATCACCAAAATTGTCCCTGAAATTAACATAAAATACTTTTCAATGTTTTTCTTGCCTTAATCCTACTGTTCAGGGATGTATGTAAACTGCATTTTACAATTCGTATTAAGGTTTTCGCAGGCGACTCATGTGACTGAGACGAGTCGGCGGCATCGGTGGTGGTGAAGGTGGTAGGGGGGGGAGATAGCGCGTGATCATCGTTTGTTTTCTTTTATTAATCATACGTTGGTGTTTCCTTCTCCTTTCTCTTTCCGAGAAATAACTTCCTTCTTTATATCGAAGGATATGGCCTTCCGTTTTGTAAATGCACCACCTGGCATGACTGAGCGTTGAAGCTGGTGGTTAATAAACTTGTAATCACTAAAAACGAGCGAGTCAAACACGAAATTTCCCTAAATTCAACTTTAGAATTTCTCTTTATGCCTCAATAATTCCCTGTGTACTCTTGAACATTGACAGTCTTTTTGGTATTTCTTCTGGTAAGACTTTCCCTGTTTAATTTTAAACAATCTTTATATAATTTCCCCATGTGGATTTCAAAATTCCCTAAAACAGAGAAATTTCCTTGCACCTGGCAACACTAGGAAGGGGGAAGGAGTGGGAGAAGTGGCGGGTAACACACTCACCCACACTGTACAGACGCCAGTGATATCATTTCCTGACACGTTCATTATGATTTAGCTCGTTTTGTATGAGAACTGTACTCCATCTGAAGAAAGCTCTACTGTAGGACATTAAGCAAGCTAGTTTTCAAAGTTAATAAGAGTAGTGATCATTCTGTAGGTATTCCCATTACACAACGCAAGGACTCTATATTCTACCTGACAAACAGACCGGACCATTAAATTTTAAAAATCAGCTAGTGTACTTGAAACATGTTTCCACTAGGAGCTAGAGCTATCAGTGACAGGAGGTACCGTTTCCTATACAGGTTCCCACCCAACCAAGCATGTGTATCAGTCACTGTTGACTTTCCGCTCTAGTTGCACACTGTAATTGTGTTTGTGATTTTTTTTCTCATTATCATTCTCTATTTTCACGTGATAGTATTTTCCATAAATAAAATGGCATATTATTGAACCAATTTAAAATTAGTGATTGATGATCTTTAGCTATACTGTACTGTACTTTCTTTCCATTCAACTACATTAAATTCTCATCACAGACCTTTGCCATTTAGTTTTTAACTTGCTATACAAATCTTGGCCAATTCTCCCTGGCATATCAACTGACCTTCCTGATGATGATGATGATAGAACTGGCTCGGTATCCTCTGGCAATGCATCATTCACCCAACCCATATACCTCAACAAGGGCAAGATGATAACATCATTATACAGGAATACTCCCACTGAGTAGATCAAGAAACCAAGCAACTGGGGATAGGAAAATTTATATTCAGGATTAGAAAATAGGGTAACAGCTGTAAGGAAATTCACCATAAACATGTGCGCACATACAAGTACTGTATGATATATGGAGAAATGACTGCCATGAAAATAGTCATCATGTACCAAGTTTAACAAAAGACTCATTTCTCAAGCAAAAGAAAATAATTAAATATATATATTTGCAAATATAAGTAACAATAGTAGATCTAGGATCTAAGAGAGAGAGAAATTGGTGGCTACTGTATACTGTGTGGCATACATTACACCCCCATTTACAAATACAAGAAGTAGAGCGGAACATGAAGACTTAGTTGATAAAACTACAGTTAAAATATTGGTACAATTAATGGACATTTAAATCTAGGAGGATATTTCTGACATGATATTTCAAGGTTGGAAGTTCTTAAGGCTGAGGACAGTAGAAAATACATGGACAGCAATTTACTGTACAGAATGTACCACTGGACTATTTCCTGTTTCAGTACAGGGTATATTCAAAGATATTAGGGTCTCTTCACACGACTCCACCAAGGAGTTTTGCCAGCAGTACCGTGGTGACATGGTACGGCCATTTTTCTATCTACAGTATCTGTATTGGCTGTGCACAAAATGCCTTGATTTGCCACCACAAATCAGGCAGCAAGGTGGTGCTGCCACATGTGAAAGGTAATATTTAAATTCATGAAAACATGTGGTGGCATCATGTGAAGGGGCCCTTACAAGAGTCTATCTATATATCTATTGCCCGACACCTCAATCCCTGAAGGGGTGGCCACAAGTGAATCACCTCCATGCACCTCTGTCCCCAGTCAACTGGTGTCCCTCCTCCCACCCAACACCACCCTCACTCATGTACACTTGCCAGCACTGCCGCGTGGACAGGGGCTCACACATATTCAGAGATGTAGCACCACTGTGATTATTTAGCTCGAAACAATCCACGTGTGTGAGATGGAGTATCCTCGATACACTAGCTAATGAAGTGAACTTTGTTGCTTAAGGAACTACATCACTTTAATCTCTTAAACATGTGAGCCCCTGTACCACACTGCAGTGCTGGCGACTGTACCTCTCAACTCCATCCCTCCACCTCATTCTCGGTCTGCCCCTTCCCCTCCGTCCCTCCACTTTACTCTTGTACACTTTCTTAACCAAATTCTCACTCCCCATACGCTCCACATGACCGAACCACCTCAAGGTGTTCCTTTTCATTCTCCAGCACATCCACACCACAGCACTCACGTACTTCTTCATTCGTCAGTCTATCTCTCCACCTTAATCCACACGCACTTCTCAGGTAACTCATTTCCACCCCTCTAACTCTTGATTTATGTCTCTCCGTCATCGTCCACTCTTCACTCCCATACGTCAGTGTCGGGATTACCACACTATCATGTAACGTCGTCTTCACTTCGATACTCATCGCCCTATTCCTTGTCATTGCTTTCAGCGTTCCGATAACCCTCTTCCCCCGTTGTACCCTCTCCCGCACCTCATCCTCTAAACTCCTATCTTTACTCATCACACTGGCCAAATACTTAAATGAGCTGTCATTCTCCATAACCTGACCAATCAACCTCACCTCACAGCCTATAGCTGCACCCCTTTCAAAGACCATAACTTTTCTCTTCACTACATTCACCTTCAGGTTCCGTTTCTCGCACACATTTCCACACATATTCACCAAACCCTGCAACTGTATCGTCAGCAAACAGCAGCACAGGCAATTTCTTCCACTCACTCCCTTCCCTTATCAGAGGTACACCAACATCCACTGCTCTTCCCTGTATTTCCTTCATGACTCCATCCATATATACACTGAACAGCCTTGCTTCAACCCAACATTCAAATTAAAGAACTCGCTTTGTTCACTCTCCACCTGGACTGCCATTCTTGCGCCCTCATACAAGCTCTTCACTGCCTCCTGCAACTTTCCAATCACTCCATATATTTTCAGTACTTTCTACAGACCTTCTCGTATGCCTTCTCCAAATCCATAAAAGCAGCAAAAAATTTTTGTCCCTTCTCCAGATATTTCTCCACAGCACTACTCAAGGAAAAGATCTGGTCTACACACCCTCTTCCCTTCCTAAACCCATCTTGCTCCTCACCCACCCATTTCTCTGTTCTCACTTTCACTCTCTCAATCACTATCCTACAGTATACCTACACTACACTAAGGAGGCATATCCCTCTGTGATTACCACATACTCCTCTCTCCCCTTTACCTTTATACAAAGGAACTACAATTTCTGATTTCCAGTCTTTAGGCACACTTCTCTTCTCCCATGCCAGTCCACACATTTTCCACACACACTCAACCACTATCTCACTGCACACTCCATATATTCCTGATGCTTTACCCATCTTTACCTTCTTCAAAGCCTCACTCACTTCTGCCCTCCTGATCCCCATCTCCTCCTCCACTACCTCTCTTCTTCTCCCTCTCATACCACACCCAACTTTGTTTGCCGGCATTCCACTTCCTTCATTCAACAATTAATCAAAGTGTTTTCACCACCTCTCAACTCTAACAAGCTTCTCTACAATCACCTGCCCATTCTTGTCTTTCACAACCTTACTACTTCCTTTGTCACCCTCTCTGACTTTCTTGACCTCTTTCCAGAACAATTTCTTACACTCCATCTTCTTTTCACTTAAATTCCTTCCAAATTCCTCGTCTACTCTACTCTTTCTCTCACTCAACAATCTCTTTTTCTCCACATACATCTCCCTTTTCTGTCCCTCCGATTCATTTCCTCTGCTACCTAACCACTCTCTGTATGCTTCTTTTTCTCTGCAACTGCTCCTTTCATCTCCTCATTACACCATGCTGTTCCTTTCACTCCTCTCTCCTTTCTCCTCAACCCACACACCACCTCACATATTTCTTCCTCCATTTCTTCCAAGTCAAACCTTCCTAGTCGTCTCTCAACTACTCTCCTAAACTCCTCCCTACATTCCTCCTCCTGCAACCTTTCTACCCTCCTCCCTCTCGCCCCACTCTAGCTCTCTTCACCCACTTCCTATGTGTCTTTATGTTCGCTACTACGACACAGTGGTCACACCCCTCCCCAATCCCCTTGTATACCCTAGCATCTATCACCAATTTCCTCATCCGTTCATCCACACAACCATAGTCAATCAGCGCCTTTCGTTCCACTATTTCACCCTCCCTCCTCCATTCCACTCTCCATGTGTACCAGTGTATCCTTCTGTGCTGGAAGAAGGTGTTGGCGATCATCAGCCTCCTCCACACACACACACATCCACAAGTACACTGCCATTCCCATCCACCTCTGACTGCACACCCCACCCTCCCACCACCTCATCTACTTTTTTATCCCCCACCTTTACATTTATATCCTCAATCAGAAGCACTCTTTCACTCTTTTAAAACTTATACAGGCACACCTCAACACTCACTCAAAATTCCTCTTTCACTCTATCCACTCTTGTCTTCTGTCGGTGCATACACCGACAGAGAATGAAATGATGATATACTGTATATGGTAAATGTCTAACAGGAATGGATGAAATTAATAGAGAAGAACATACAGTATATACTAACAGGAAATCAAGTGGACACAGTAATAAACTATATGATAAAAAGGCAAGGTATTTTTTTTTACCTGCAGATACTGGAAGTACTGCCAACCAAGCAGGAGTGAAAAGATCCAGATGATGAGTGTACGGATGGAATCATTGACCATTCGTGTAGTGGCAGACAGCTCCTTAGTCACACTCACTCCAGCAAAGTTGAAGAAGGAGATACTCAAAATGTTACCTACAAATTGACAAGTGAGAAAATCAGGATATAAATTGTGGCAATACAATTAAAATATATATGGCTGTGAATGTTTATACAGTACATAATTTAACTTCACTGCTAAAACCATCTATGTTATAAAGGATTCATAGATCAGAAATATACAGTACTTTATCGTTTTCTTTCCAGGCTCTCTCCATACCATATAACATGGGATGCATTTTCTGTTATGCAATATTTGTACATTTCCTCCACAAAATTCCTCTCATATTCAGTTGATGCACATGGTGTGTCCTGTAATTTGTTCTTCAATATTTCAGTGTCAAAATACTTCCTTGTTTTGTAGTCATTCTGGCCTAGCACAGAAGATTATTCATTACAGCTGGGAAGTTAATCTCATATGAAATTAATTTATAAGTTCATAACATTATTGAACATTACATTGACCCGACCTAAAATTGGAAGAAGCAGCATGGGGTTGTTGCCAATCTGTGTGAAGGCATCAGGAATGTCCTCAAGTACACCACGAGGGTTGGTGCTGAAGATCCCACCAGGTATCCAGTAGAATGGCACCAGAAGGATGGTGATGATAGTGAAACCCATAACACCTGTACAGATAAATTTGATATTCAAAACTTGCCATTAAATAACCACATTCCAAACTGGTATTTCAGTATCCATACCCATTACAGCTATCACATTACTGAATTTTATACAGTATAGTAGTGCAATAAGCCTGGGACCACCTCACAAACAGAACTCACCTTCCCAACCCACAGCCAGCAAGGGAGCAACATCATGCTTGGTTACAAATTTTTCCTCCACCACCATCTGTGTTGCTGTGATCACCTGGGCTGCCACAATCATTAAGTCACCTACAAGAAGGAAGCAATTACTTCATTGTGTAACACTGTAATGTTAACTGTTCATCATCACTATATAATTTTCCATCATCTTTTTCTAAGACTTTACTCACACAAGGCACTGATCAAGTGTTTTAGTTTTCATTATACTTTTTGAAGGATTGATTCATATACTGTACAGTAGTCATATGTCCATCCATGTGTGACTATCTACAACAATAGCTATAAAGTAGCCAGAAATGAAATTGGATATAACGGTGGACAGGAAACATGGGGATGGACTTTATGACTATTACCCTCTACAAAGGGAAAATCCAGTTTTCTTTTTTTCTTATGCATAGTATGGTACAGTACACATATGCCTACAGTCTTCTTACCTAAGAAACACTGTATCACTAAGTATACCAGTTTACCTGTGATAATGCCATTCGTTGTGTAACCCTCAATATTTTCCCCAACGAAGTCTGACACTCCCACTACGAGCAGGCCAGAAATCAGGACAAAGATGCCAATCCACTGAAAGTAACGCAAACGGCGCCCAAGAAATGCCACTGAGAAGAGTCCTGTGAATACAATCACTGCACCTGTTGGAAGAACATAAGATTGAACATTGTAATTGTGTTGTCACATCAAAATAATTTTTCTCAATTCCTAGTAGGGATTTATAGTAAAACATCAAAGTTTGTAAATATAAGAAATTTAGTTGCAGTTGTAAAATGAGAGAGATGTACACTCAACCCCCAGCTATAGCGGGTTTTGCTAACGCGTTTAAAAGCTATCGCACAAACATTAAAAAACATACTTAAATGGCTAATCTCAATTGGTGCTATCGCAACTCGCGAGCCAGGATGAGAGTACACTCAACCCTCGATTTCACAGATTTATAGGGGAAAGAGGCGTCCAAGAACCATAAAAGTCCTGGAATTACGCAAGTCCGAAGATTACCGATATTGTTACCAATTACCAATTAATTATGTTCTGGCAATCGTCCGTCGATCCTAACCCATATCCCTATCCACCACTCTGACCACTCATTCATTTCAAGTATATAAATAATTACGCTTGATTGCCCTATGTATGTCATTCTCTCTCTAGTGACTAAAAATAATTATAAACTTGAGCCAGAAGTATAGAAAATGTATGTTTTGAAAGGTTGTTCATTCTTAATGGGTAGGCCCTAAAGAGTGAGTGTAGTGAGAGAGTGAGGGTGATTGTTGGCAAGTTCAGTTATCACCATCAGTTATCCATGAGTTTCTACTCATACAAAACACATTTCCTTAGTTTGCATTCCATATTCTTTGTCACTTTCTCTTACAATCAATTGAACATCTCACCATATCAAATGTCTGTACTAGGATATGTACTAAAGTATGAAAAATACTCATTTTGAAAAGATGTTCACTATAAAGGGGTTGGTTTATCACGAGTGCAAGAGGAGAGCGTGAGGGTGATAGTGGGGTGATAAGTTCAGGTATCACCTAAACTCATTGAATTTTTATTCATCCATACATATTCCTTAGTTTGTATTAATTATTTTTGGTAATTTTCTCTTAAAATCACTTCCAATTTTCACCATATCAATAATCTGGAGGCTATGTGTATAATCAATCAACATATTATGGTAAACAAGTCTTTTGTTATGTCCGTTTTTATGTATTTAATGTCTGTGCTTACGTTTTACTATCAAAATGTGAACGAGATCTACTATGAATTACAGCGAAATAAGGTGCAAATATTCTAGATCGGGGTGCCATTCTGGTGGGCCAGGTGACGATTTTATTTTTTCCCATTACTTCTTCACAATGGCTATCGCGTTTTTTGCTATCACGCACATGTTTATGGACCAATTTTCCGCTATAGCTGGGGGTTGAGTGTATAGTTTAATGTTTCATAGCTGATGGTATTAAACAGGATCCCTAGATCCCTAAAGCCCACTGTGACTGACTCAAATACATGTACTGGTGTACAATCATGTGTAATATAAACACTAGACACAGCCTTTAAAGTACAGTATTCTGTAACTACGCAGGGTGATGGTGATATTATTTTATCCCTGTATTCCTAATGTCTTGTAAATGTTGAAAAATAAAGTGAGTAAAATGCTTTAAGCCCAAACTGCCTGTAGCTTTTTTCAATGAATTACAGAAGTAGCTTGAGGATGCTATGACTTTATTACTGTATAAATAAACCCAAATATTCCAAGAATATCTCAGAGGAAAAAGGCTATTAATTTGTACTTAAGCTCAAAAATGGCTAAAATATGCATTTGCAGATATATGTGTATACCTATCCTAAGTCTAGTTATCAAGTTTTATATATGAGGTTACAATGGTAGTAAAAAGAAAGAAACTATAACATATTACTTATTAGATACTGTACCTGTACCTGAATGGTGGTTGATGTGATTTAATCTGAGGCAATGCCTATGCTTGCAAGAGTAACAAGTAAAGTGTGTGTGAACCATCATTAGTTTTTTTTAATTTCTGTAACTGAATATCACCTTGCTAAGGCAGCCAAGCTGAAATTTTTCTTTAAAAAAAGTTCATCAACAGTACAAAAGAGTACAAAAATGTAACAGTATACAGTAATGCAAGACACAAACAAACCTCTAAGCATCTGGAAGGAGCTGGCATAAGTGAGGACAAGACCCATGTACATTGTTGAAGTGGCCAAGGCATCACAGCAGGCAGGGATCATGAAAATGCGCTTGGGGAATTGTGTACTCTGGGAAAAGAAAAGTGTGTAAGAATACAAATGAAAGACAAATCTTCCATACAGAATTTTAAACAGTTCCCTTTAGTTCCATCTTCAAAAGAACTCTTCACATTTTGCACAGTGTATTAGAGCTGCTGCTGTTATCATAGCCCCAGATTAAAATGCTTCAAATGCTATTAGTTCATATAAAAACCACCACTTCATTGATTTTTACCATTTACCATATGTAGAGATAATGTTCAACATCTGTATTTGGTAAAGTGTGAGTATGTTGTGAGGTTTATGATCATGATTAATCTCTCCAGTTACTAATTAAACACAGATCACATCACAAACTGGGAAGAATTATTTTAAAGATTTATGGATACAGTATTTATGGGGCGATACTGTAGAATATTACTGTATGAGGATGGATATTCAAGACAAGTTAAGAACAAAAAGTAGGTACAGTATTGTATTTGTAAAAGCTGGTGTTTGGAGGAAGATGGGGGTAAATTTTATTGTGGTGTGTATGTTTCTAAGGAGTGGTGGATATTGGAGCATGAATTTTTAAAGGTGTGAGGATTATATACGGGTTCCAAACGCTATGCACCCTCTTCATCTAGGTGGACTTGTATTGGGAGGAATACTGTACAGTATCTTAGTAAGAGTGACTGACCTAAGTGACCTTTGTAGGTAGTGCGCAATTGGATACAGTTTTACAAAGCTTAAAGATACTGCATTAATTTGGTGTTGCAGGTGCTTGTGAATGAGGACCAGGATCAGTGTTTTTCAGGGTATTGTTGCTCCCAGTCTTGCTCTATGGTTGTGAGGCTTGGACACTCAACAGCACTCAGAGCCTGCAACATTAATTTCTACCTCTCTACACCTAACCTACTGAGCTTCAGGTCTTCAGACAGTACAGTATTGTCATTAAACTCGCAATATAAACCTTGGGTTCCAAAGGTTACTGAGGTTAGGCATACAGGAGGGAGAAAGTGATAATGATTGTTCACAGATACAGTATACAATATCCAAAAATACCTGGTCATCTGAGGGGGACAATTCCATCTGTGATCGTCTTCTGTGTCGGCTTATACAGCGAAATACATAAAATGCAATCATACCTGCAAACAATGGAAAAATATATTCAGTACACTTTAAATGAAAGCTGACAAACTGAACTCATAGAAACTACTGTCTACTGGTATTAATATATTCCTTATTTTAGTGCTATCTATAAGAACAAGGATAGTAGGGAGACAAAAACACCTATCAACAATCATCATCCTACTCCATCCATTCGTCCACAGTTTAACAAATACTGTACATTTAAAGCAGCTGGGTATTCTAAAAAGAAATCTTAGCCAAAAGTTATTACCGTCCTATTACAGGATATGACAAAATCTAGGTGAATTCTGGTAGTTTAAATCAGACAAAGTAATATACTGTACTTACATAAAATTTCTCCAACAAACATGCCCTCAGTTTGAAAGTATGGATGATTGAACTGGACCGAGTCCCCTGCACTATTTTCTGCTTCCATTTCATCTGCCCATCTGCAAATATATTACAGTATAATAATCTAGTAGTAGCAGCACACAGAAGAGTGAAAGAAGAAGGGGAAGAAATATATGTCGGAGAATATATGTCTGAAAAGAAAAATTAACATATTCTGTATGTACAGTACCAAATATTTTTTTCATGTACACATACCTTGTCAATCCAAGGATAAATCTGGACTGGTACATCTTATATCAATATATTTATCATTCCAAAGTACTGTACCGTAACACCCTAACTTCGGACATTTTTTACATGTTTTAGTGAATAACTCTGTTAATAACGATGCAATTTTATTCCTGTTGGTGTCATGTGGTAGCCAGGGAGAGCACGTGCAGAATCCATAAAACCAAAAAAATAAGCATACTAAATTTGTGCTTTTTTTTTTTTTCATTTTCAAGTGTCCGAAGTTAGATTTGCCGCATTCATTCCCCGAGTTATACATATATAGAGAGATATATCCAAAAATAGCTTCTTTTTTAAGCACATGAATTGAGATAAAAATAAGTTGCATCATATCACATTGTAGTGAGGTATTCTTGATATAGATCTAACTAAGAACTATTCAAAAACTTTTCTAGCCCAAAAAAACATAACAACAAAATGCATTGCGAATAAACAAAACCGGAAGAGGAAGTGACCTCTTCTAAAAAAAAAACTTCACCTAAATATCAAGTTGCTACCTCACTGACTCAACAAATGCATACTGAAATAACATAATTACATAATACATAACATAATTCCAGGTACTAATGACACACACCCACTTCTGGTATTCCTTGACTTGATTACCTGTATAAAATACTATAACTAAAAAACTAATATAACTTTTTTCTTCAAAATAAAACTCATTACTGGTTAAGGCACCATACTGTAGCACCTTACAGGCAATAACTTTGGTACAGGTAGTACTGACAATCTTGCAGAACTATATCACATATTATTTGGGTTCCGGTATCATTACTTAGGTTTACATCTACATCAAAAATCATCCTTTGCTTGCGGTCAAGTATCAATTTGTCTGTCCGAAGTTAGGACTTTTTTCTGGAAAAGAAAGAAATATAAATTTAAAAAATCATAACACGGTTATGCATACATATATTTAAAATTTGTTTACTGCCCAGTACTCACAGAGATTGTCCACGTATAATCGTACTATTCACCTTCTTACAATTGTGTGAACAAAATTTTGTAGGGTTCGGAAATGCAGACTTTTTATCCATTGCATTTGTCAAATATTTTCACCCACACATATTCAAGCTATTGTAATAGAACTTATACATAAAAGTCTTTGAACATTCCCCTAACTAACACCATCATTATTTTCTGCAAATATAGCACTCTCTTCCAGTACAGTTGAATTATTACATTTTTTCGCAAAATGGTCTAAGTTTGGGCGCAGTACAAAGTTAGGGTGTTTTATGGTATGTCTGTAACTCAGTTCTGTATCTATCTACGGTACTGGATATCTACTCATCTATCCATTAACCTTTCTACTACTTCTATCTACTTAACCTCCTTGAGTGAAGAGTTTACAGGTATCATAAAAATAAGATTGCTGATATTGTACTAATGACGGAGAGTGTGTGACAATTGTTATCTTCATGTATGTGTTGGTGATAGAGATAAGGGAGTAAAGGAGACTGTAATCTCAAATCTACTTGACATGTGGTAGTGGACAATCATAAACACCTTCCCACACACACACAGATAAGGTAACTAATATAGGAAGAACACTGTATGAATATAATAAAAATATACGAGTGATACTTTAATGAAAACAAAGCTTCCATTAAGAGTTCACATAAGAGAATTCAAATCAGAAGTGCTGGATATGGAGGAGAACTTAGAAAACATTGAGGTGAAAGAAACTTACACATTTGATTTAATTAAGGGTCTAGAATCATGGAAAGCAATGTGACCAGGTGAAGTCAGAATGGATTCTGAAAAGATGCAGAGAAAATATAAAAAGAAAGGAAAAAAGAAAAGGGACAAAGAAGACTGGGTATGACCTAAGATGGTGAGAGATTGGGTAAGAAAGAGCAGATTAGTAATTTGTGAAGCAAAAAATATTTGCATGATAGGCAAGTGTTAGGGCTGGCATACTGGTTTTAGCTCTACAGTTCATGGAATGCCTCCCTTCACTACGGCTAAATGAAGTTACTTTTACTGTGACTGAAAGAACTTGAATAGGGAGCTGAGAATTTCGTGAGCTTGAAAGAGGGAGTGAATGTGAATGTAACCAAATTCCCTGGGTACAGTATTCTGTTCCTCTCTTATATTTATGTTTCTTATTCTTACCATCCCTGGCCCTGGTGCCCTAGACCTCTAAAAGTGGAGAAAGGGGGTACATATTGATGACCATGACTTATAGTCATAGTTATAAGGATGAGTGTGGTACCTATAGGAGAATAAGGCTTCTTAGTGGGCCAGGGAAGGTGTATGGGAAGGTTCTTACTGAGAGAATGATTGAAGTAACAGGGAATAAAGCCAGTGAGGAGCAGGGGGGGATCAGAAAGGGTAGAGGATGTGTAGACCAGATCTTTGCAATAAAATAAACGGTGGAGAAATATGTTGGGAAGGGTAGGAAGCTGTATGCTGCTCTCATGGCATATGATAGGGTTGAGAGGAGAGCTATGGCAGATGTGTTAAGGATTTACGGTGCTGGTGGGCACTTGCTGGAAAGCATTGAGGCCTTTTATAGAGAGGCAAAATCATCTGTACGGGTAGAGGGTGACCTGAGTGAAAATTTTTATATATTAGTGTAGGATTGAGGCAGGGGTGTGTTATATGTCAATGGCTGTCCAATATCTATATGGATGGTTGTATGAGGGAGATGAAGGCCAAAGTGGATGGCCTGGGTGCCAAGCTGAGGATGAATGGAGTAAATTGGTCCTTAGTGGCAAGCTTATTTGCGGATGATACTGTGTTGATGGCTGAAAGTGAAAGGGAGCTGCAGAGGGTGGTGGATGAGTCTCAGTTTGTGTGTCAACAAAGGAATCTGAAGACGAATGTAAGTAAAAGTAAGGTGATGGTATTTGAGAGGGCAGAAAGTAATGTGATTGACTTTCCACCCCAGAGAGTGGTAGTGACAACTGGGACTAAGTGGTCCTGGAGTGGCGGCGTCTACGTCGTGGGACCACCCCTCAAGGCTGCAAGAAGCTATGGGGGCCAAACCGCCACAAAATCCCCCCGCCCCCATCAGGGAGGCGCGAGCTCCTGGGAACGGCTTCGGTCACCCAGGCAATTACCACACCCCTCACACAACACACACAATCACACATTTTTCCACCACCGAGAAATGATTCTCCGGCTGTCATTTCTCGGCTCCTCCTTCTAGCCGGAGACACCGAGAGCAACCCAGGACCCACCAACAAACACACATGTCCAACATGCTCAAAACCCAACAAACAGACAACGGGCTCAGTTCATCGCAGCCCTTGCAAAAACTGGACCCACCCCACAAATACAACACCCGCCTCCAAACAACACTTCACAAACACATAGACTCGTCCTCCACTACCCACACCACCACTCCTACCCCGACCACCCTTACTCCCAACACCATCACCCACACAGCCACCACCATCCGGATCCCCAACCCCGGCAAAGACCCCCCCTCCCCACCCTAACGCAGCAGCACACAACACACACCGCACCCACAACATAAACATACTACAAATAAATATCGATGGCATTAACACCAAAAAACAAGAACTCACACACTTCATCATACAACACAACATACACATTGCCATCGTACAAGAAACCAGATTACATAACACACACAAAACACCTACATTCCCCAACTACACCACCATCAGACAAGATTGAGCCAATGGCAATGGCGGCGGCCTCATCACCCTAATCCACAAATCCATCAACTATACAGAAACCAGTGCGCATCTCAAATCCCTTCTCCCCCACCACGACACCATCACAGAAATTCAGGCCATCAAAATACGCACCGGCAAAACAACAAGCACCACAATAGCCAACATATACATCCCCCCTCAAACCAGCCCAACAGTTCCCCATAACTTCACCCCCCAACTCCAACAAATCACCAGCCAACCTAACCTCATCCTAGGTGGTGACTTCAACGCCAAGACATCGGCCTGGTATATCAACAACCCAGACACTAACAGAGGACTTGAAATCCTCTCCCAAACAGACAACCTCATCACACTAAACAACACACACCAACACACCCACATCCCTCACCAAGCCCTCTACCAACCATCATCACCCGACATCACCTTCTGCTCCCCCAACCTAGCACCCAGAACATCATGGAGGGCGGTCAACACACTCGGCTCCGACCACCTCCCAATCATCATCACAACTAAATCAAGAATCACCCCAGCTGGCCACAGACACACATACACTAACTACACCAAAGCCAACTGGGACATCTTCACTACAGACATAGAAGATCACTTTGAAAAACTGAACAATACACCCATCACAAACATCAACACTACCATACAAAAATTCAACACAATCATACAAACCGCAAACAACAAACACATCCCTAGAGGCAACAGAAGAAAATACAACCCCAACTTTACAACAGAAATTCAGGGCCTCATCAGACAACGAGACACACTCAAACACTCACCCCCAACTCCACTCACACATCACACAGTACACCAAATACAAACACTAAACACACAAATAAACAACAAAATCAAAGAACAGTAAACACTAAATTGGCAAAGATTTGTCAACACACTTGATCACAAAACAAACACCAGAAAACTTTACAAAACACTAAACAGCATCACACTATCCAACAACAACACTACACAATCACACGCAGCCATCACAACAACAGACATCATACCCTCAAACAAACAACAAGCAAACACCCTCATCCAGCACTTTTCTCACACAAGCCACCTTCACCCGCACCCTGAAGACCGACGAGTCATCAGACGCAGGAGATACTTCCCCACTGATTCAGTCCATACACCATTCACAAACCATCAAACAAACCACATCATCCACAACCTCAAACACTCACCAGCCTGTGGTCCAGACAACATCAGTATCATTCACCTCAAACACCTCGGACCACAAGGCATACAAGCACTCACTAACATAGCAAACTACAGCTACTCACACAACACAATACCCAACATCTGGAAACACGGAAACATCATCACTATCCCCAAACCCAACAAAGACCCCACACTACCCTCATCACACCGTCCCATTACCCTCCTCTGCACCCCCTCCAAGGTTATTGAACGCCTCATCATCAGCCAAATCACACCATACATTCCCCTTGCATCCACACAACATGGTTTCAGACCACTACACTCAACAAACACTCTTCTTACAGACCTCACACAAAGAATTTATGATGGCATCAACTCAGATAGACCCCCACACAGAACACTCCTAGTCACACTGGACATTAGTAAAGCATTTGATGCCATCCCCCGCCACAACCTCACAAACAAAATATACAACACAAACATGCACAACAATACAAAAAGATGGCTAACCAGCTTCTTGGGAGGAAGAATAGCCCATGTTACACATGCTGGTCAATCATCTAACATAAAAAGCTTCACCAACGGCGTCCCCCAAGGCTCAGTACTCTCACCCAGCCTTTTCAACTTATACATGCACGACCTACCAACACCCCAGACACCACAAATACAAGTAGCCTCCTACGCAGACGACATAACACTCACATGTACACACAGAAATGCAGACACAGCCACTCACATCCTCCAACCCTACCTCAACACACTCAATGCCTGGTTCATCACAAACAGACTTAAAATAGCACCCACCAAGTCACCAGCCACCCTTCTCACCAACTGGAATGCAGAACACCGCTACACACCGCACCTCACCATAAACAACACACCTATACCACACACACACACACCCAAAATACTTGGCATAACATACAACACATCCATGACATTCAAACATCATTCAAAAACAAATGCATGCAAAGACTTAAGGCCCTCAGATCACTCACCAGCACAACATTTAGACACACCAAAGAAACCACAACCACAGTGTACAAGCAATATATCCGATCAATGATGGATTATGCAAGCCCCGCCTGGGCCTAAAACCTCACTGAGACTCATTTTAACACCCTACAGGCCATACAAAACAGAGCCCTAAGAACAATCACAGGCTGCACAGCTACCACACCTACAGACCACTTACACCACGAAACCAAAATCCTCAAAATTAAGGACCACCTTGACATGAGAGGCACACAAACACTTGCTGCAGCCTTCAAAAATCTACGCCACCCACTACACTACATGGCAAAACACCCAGAGACGCCAAGAAACATCAAAACAACCCCCAGTGTGACTAAGTGTGAGATAACTATGGAGGGTGAGAGAATGGAGGTGGTGAGGGAGTTTAAGTACCTGGAAACAGTTGTGTAAACATGGCAGTATGGAAGGAGAAATTAGGGAGAGAGCAGTGAGGGGTAGACAGATCATAGGATCATTGGGGAGAATCATGAAAGGTAGAAATGTGAGCATGGAAGTGAAAGGGGGACTACAAAATAGTATAATCCTGCCAGCACTGACATTCATCGGAGACATGAGCATGGAGTAGGGCTCACCACTCTAGATTAGGTGCAGTCTAGAATAGGTGAGTTACTGTACTTGAGAGGAGCATGTGACCTTACCAGGTGGGATGGGGAAAGTACCGTAATTAGAGTGTGTATGAGAGATGTGGTGTGAGGGAGAAGGCAATCGGCACAGAGTATGGAGTGGAGGAGTGGGTGAAGTATAATACGTTGAGGTGGCTTGGACATATGGAGAGAATGAAAAATGTGGAGTTTGCAAAGAAGGTGTATGGAAGTGAAGTTGTTGTTGTTGTTGAAGTTCCTCAAGCTGTCTGGCCGAACAGCCCCGTGGATGTGAAGTTGTGGGATCTGGTGTGAGAGGCAGACCACCGGTCAGATGGGAGAATAGAGTGTGAGAGTATGTAAGGGAGAGAAACAATGGGGCAGAGGAGGGCTGGACCAAGTAAGGAGGGAGTGCTGAAACAGGGAAATCTGGAGAACCCTTCTGCCATGGCCACCCCCTTGGGCAGAATAACCCTCACTTCCCTCCCTCTGTGGCTGGGTACCAGTTCGGAAGTCGTGACGTGTGTGTGTGTGTGTGTGTGTGAGCAGCAGTTGACCTGGGCCACGATAACGGGCTTCACGAAGCCTATTTCCAGTGTTGGAACATATATAAAAAAAAAAAATCAGAGCTATAGATAAATAGATAGATAGACTTAAGGTCATTCACTTAGGAACACTTTAAATTTAGCTCTACATCTAATGAAGGCCAATTATTTATATACTGTAAAGAGACCCACAGTTAAGAGAGTTCACACATTTCTCTTCATTCACACCATTCCACCACTTACTTTGTCGACATAGTATTTACAACTCCTGTAGACACTTGAAGAATTGAAAGAAATATTTGATATGGTGTCCATGCCATAATTTCTCCTTTTTTTACAGCTTTAGAAACAAAATCTCACACACAAATACTCTAATTCTCGAGGATCCACCAGTACAGAGGCACCACTTGGTTTCTCATACACCTCCTTAAACCATGAAGGTTGTGAGATTAATAATAACTGTTCAAGTAAAAGATTCCTATCAGGTCCATAGGTAAGATTTCCCCTCTCCATATCATCCCCTACCTCCATACCCATCATCCTTATCATGTTATTTAATCTCCTTATATCAGTCACCAGTATGTCAACACAGTGTACAGTACAGTACTTGAAAAGAAACACCACTTGCATACTAGGCTTAATGGAAAAATATTACTCTTCCTCAAATGCTGAGACAGTACAGTACAGTACTGTATTTTGCACAGCATTTTTAGCTAATTTGTCTGGTGTTGTTAGAAACGTGGACATAAGTCATGACCTGTTGTTTAGGAGTTAACTCCTCAGGCATAAGATATTTTGTACTGTATTATATACAGCATTCCAGTACTACTGTTAGAGAGATTCCGAAGCATTCGATTCATGGCCTGATATTCAAGAAAATAAATGTTATTCAATCATCATTAAATCTCAGAACACTTGTGTATTGTAATATTGATAAAAATTATGGTCATATGATGACCTTTGTAATAAGTATAGATACGTTTCAAGTTGTCTTTTGCTGCCTTAAGACCAGGCAAGCATGAAAAGCCATTTTTCACATGCTGATCACCCTTTTCCATTCATCACCATTTTTGGCAACAAAGTTCACTTCTGACTGATCCTTATGAAAGAGCTCACCTCCAATATTTTTTTGTCAAACACCCTATACTTTTTGGGGATAGTCAAACCCATTTTTTCCTTGTGGTCAGCTCACCTTAGCTATTCAGTGTTCATCAGGCAAGTATCTATCCAGTGTTAGGCTGTACTGTACTCAGAGGTGTGTAAATCGACAGATGCATTATACTGTATAATATTAGCTGGCTTCTACTGTCAAGGTTGGCCTGGAATGAACTTAAGGAATGTAGGGTACTGTACCAACCACAAACTTACTTTGTAGACATAGTGTTTATGACACCTGTAGCCACTTGCAGGAGAGATATAAATATTTGATATGGTGTCCACGCCATTATTGCTGAGTTTGTCCAACGTTGTCTAATATATTTCTTGAGTAAATATTACTGTATATCCTAACATGGTAATATGTTAATCAGCAACACAGTGGTTCATATTTACACTAAGCTTAAGCTAGTTAACTTTGAAAACATGCACTAGCCAGTGCCTTCAAGCTACTGAGAATGTGAGGTTAAAATCTGGCAACTGAAATATTGTACTGTACAGAAAAGTAGCTCAAAAAAACTATCAAACAAGAGGGGTCTGATAGTTCTGTAAATGATCGTGACAGCTAATGATGTCCTTTGAAGGTTTTTCAGTATCCTTCACCCTTGGTGTTAGAATGTTTCATGCAGGAAATGCACAATTCTTTTTTGAGATACTGTACATGGATGCTTTAAGCATTTTACAAACTGGACTTACCAATCAATGTTTCTATACCCTTTGCTGCATATCTTGGCCCTGGGGCTGGGAGGAATCTGCGCTTTGGCCATATTTTCTCTCTCTCTCTCTCCCTAATGATGACCTCTCTCACATCAACTATTATTAAATTATATATTTTCATAATAAGACCGTTTCATGAATGATCTGTATTTTGAGGGTAAAACAAGTATTTTGAACTTTGTATACCTTCCATTACACATTACAACATTTGAAATTTATGTGGTGTTGCCTACCATACATCTTGGGTGGTCAGCGGGTTACCCATGTCAGTATAATTCACTCCTGGTCATTCTCTCATTTTCTAACCATTGACGGTTCCACCGCAACTCATTTTCGGGTGCTACACAGTCAAGAAAAAAAATTATTTACAATGAAAAAGAGTATTTTTGGGAAGAAAAGGCCAACAGAGGATCTTTGCTGTCATCTTCAAGTGCAACTGCAAGGATAGCCAAGGACACTAACATAAGCGAAATGACAGTCAAAAGAATTTGTTCTGCATTAAACAAAGCCTGCAACACAAAATGCACCAGAGGAGCCTACCGGGGAATTCTTAAAAAAAAAAAGAAACTTTTACCCAGTGGTGGTGTGGAAAAAAGGTCAATCACAGAGAGAGAGAGAGAACAATTCTGAGAGGGGGGAATATTTTTCAAATCTTATAGGGTAGGTGCAGGATAGCTTAGCTTGGTTTTCCCTACTACTAGTAACTTTTCATGGAAAACTCATTGGCAAAAAATTATATGGTTAGTTTTCAAATTATATGCCGAGCAACAGGGAAAAACGCGGGAGACCAAGAGAGGGAAAGAGGGGGGAGAGAGAGTGAGAGGTCATGTGGCAAAAGCGCGAACTCGTCCTGACCTCACCCCAGGGGCCAAGATTAGCTGCAAAGACTATAACAGTAAAATTGTACCAGTATAGTTAAGTTACAAGATCACTCTCTGGAGGTTTAGAAACTCACTAAATTATGTATGCAAAGTCTGAGATAGTAAGTGTAATTATAAACCAAAGTGTTGCAAGTCTATAGTAATGTCACAGAAACTATGAAACGTCTGCAGTATGATACTGCTTTCTATAAACTGACAATGGCTCCCCAGATCAAGGGTACAAGCACTGATTTACCTTGGCTCAAGGGATAAAATACCCTCTTGACACTGTTAAGATAATGCTTCATATCTCTGCCCCCCTACTCTCAATCCCACTGATACAACCCCATCCCCAGCCTCTTCACTCCTGACGACAGCTACTTCAGTCAACAAATTAGACCTTCAAATCTTTTTGGTGAGAGGTGCCTTACTTCAATGAAAATAATTCACTACTAAAGAAGCTCCAGATGTATAAGTATCATTAATCAATGCTGATCTTCAAATGATGTTTTTCTTTGCCCTAACACTTCCAACAAATTTATGATTTTCTCATCTATCCATACCTATATTTCCTCATTAATGTTCTCAAAGAGTACATTATTGGAAGCCTAAAACATTATCATGCCGGGGACCAGATGTATTCTTGTTAGCCATGTTACTGTTCTGGTACTTGTTATATCAAAATCTCAACATGTTTATTAAATTAAGCACCTCCTCCTAAAATCTTGTACAAAATATTTACTGTACTTAAGTTGCATTTTTCTGATTTATGAATTTCATCCCCATCTCTCCAATAACCCAACTGTAAATACACAGTAAAGCATTACTACTGATACAGTAGTAGGATACAAAGCCCATTGAAATTCAGGGGAGATTATCGAATCAACCATTTATGGTTGCTGAAAACTGAAATATCGGTGTTATTTTGTCCAAACCTGGCTCCGATTCTCCATTTTTCTATAGTTAGAATTGGTCCCAATACCAACAACAAAGCAAAATATGCTAAATTATGTGATTTTCCCCACCAAAAACCACTGATTCCCTGAGCCCTCTCCCAAAATTGTTGGATATTTGGTTGGGGGTTATCTCCAAAACAAACGTTTTCCAAAAGAAATACTGTAATGGTTAAATTTACTCAAATCACAGGACATACTACAAGAAAATGGTACTGTTAAAGTTGAGCCACAGAAATGGAAAACACAATTTTTTCCCAAACATTTATGGATAATCCATTACTCCCTGTTTTTTCTGTCGAGATAAATGGACGACAGTACATTTTGACCACATTTGACCCCCCTCCCCCAGAGGCAGGAATGAGGGATAAAACAAGACTTAGTGTATTGTTAATACTTATATGTTCTAGAATTAGCCTGATGACCTGACCAAATCTGGACGGGACAGACAATTGAGCCCTAATCGAGAAACCAAGGCAATCTTCAAAGGAGTCAAACATGGTCAAAATTCACTTTTGCCCTTTTATTTCAACAAATAACAATATGAAGTAATGAATTATCGCCCCAAAATCAGATAAAATGGTGTTTTCCATTTATGAGGCTCAACTTATCAATTACCAAGAACAGTATGGTAAATATCAACTCTATTGCTGGTTGTTATTACAATGTTTTTACCTTCTTTACCCACTAATTTATAACATTCCAAGACACTTTTCTTCTATAGCATTTTCTTCGGAAATGCCCCATTTCCAAGATAGGGCTAGATAAATACCCAATGATTTCCTGAAAAGTTATATTGTGGCCAACTTGTATAAATTTACCAGTTTTTCTTAAAAGGTTCTCTAATTGTAGTTAGAGTATACACAAAAGAACACTATAATTATGATCATGGATGTACATTAATTCTGGATTATTACCAAAATTAACTCACAAAAAATCTTTATTAATCATGGGAAAGAAATAGAAAGTCGTCCATTACAAACTATGAAACAATAATGAAATACAATAAACTAGCATAGTGTGGAATACCAAGCTATTTAGGTATTAGCGTATTAATTTCAATATATTTAATTGGTGTTAGTTCGGTATTTATTGACAGAATTACCATTTCGTAGCAGTGTTGCCAGATCCGGCTAGGTCCCAGTATTTTGCCCCGGTCATTTCCTGTACTTTACCACGGTTAAGTCCCGGTAGTTTGCCCACGTTAGGTCCCGGTAGTCTGATGCAGTCTAGGTTAGGTTAGGTAAGGTCAGGCTAATTTCAAAATGCCCCATTTGAATATGGAATTTGCGGAGAAAATGCCATAGAAGAAAACAGGGTATTTATTGAAAGAATTACCGTTTTGTAGCAGTGTTGCCAGATCTGGCTATCGAAAACAGTCTTAGAATGGTCTAAATAAGTAGGTAATGAAGGTAGAAAACCCATCCGCAATAACTGTAATTCTTTCAATATTTACCGTTAATTCTAAGCACGTAAATTCTGGGAAATTATAACTCAAAAACCTTAATGTTAGAATATTACAAACAACGCTAGACAAGAAATACAAATCAATTCTATTGTTTGCCATTCGTCCTTTGTTGTTTTGACCCTGGAACTATAAAGGTCAGCTGGCAAACTATCTGTGTAATATTAAAATGAACCACAACACAACTTACTTGGTGGATATGGTATTGATGGAGCCAAAACCCACTTGCATGATAGATATAATAATTTGTCTGTGTGTCCAAGCCATGGTGAAGGGTTTGGTGTTGTTGTAACCTTGTGTTATTCGTATACACCCTCCCTAAGTGACTCATCATCACTTGCCACAACTAATGGGTCCTATAGGGTCTACTGGTCTGCTAGTGCTATATACACTGAAAAGTAGCCCATACTATAGCCCAATTACAGGAAAGTACCCCAAACTATAGCCCATTTGACTCCTGTTTTGGGCGGTATGGGCGAGGTGTTTGGCTACAGTCTGACTGTTCCATCTGTTCCTGGGCCACTTTTCAGTGGACGCCTGACGATGGCTACCACTGTTTGGTAGTCAGATGCTGTCAACACCCTGCACACGGGCCACTTTTTCGTGGCAAGCTACACAAGACAAGCATTTTCAGATTCTTTCAGGAGATTATATGATTTATACGATAAACAAATATATTGATTGAGTAGTTTTACAAATTTCTTATAAGGCAACTTATACTTAGTCTACAACACCTAGAGTGACAACCACCCATCCTAGTTTTGACAACCTCCCATCCCAGCAGCTCCTCTCCACATCAGCAGCAGGTGACGATGTAGTAGCACGCCTGACTTCTGATCTTTCCCTCATCTCCGACTGTGGCAGAGAGTCTTGAGAACCTCGTGCTTGCTCGTGGTTTTCAATGCCTCTAAAACACACAGTTCCTTCATCTTTCAACTCGCACTAATCCCCTTCTTCAACGATACACAACTCGATCTTTCTTCTTCCCTTAATATTCTTGAAGTGTCTCTCACAATCTCTCATGGAGAGATCATATATTACATCTCTTGTTATAACTGTCTCTGTACACACAACAAAAAAACTATAGTTACACCTTCTGCGCGATACAAAATAACACCACGAATGAAAGTTTTTGATAACAGCCTTCTCACAATGGTATCCCTGCGTATGTATGTTGCGGCCGCAACTGTAATAAAAAACCTTCATTTGTGGTGTCATTTTGTATCGCGCAGAAGGTGTAACTATAGTTTTTTTGTTGTGTGTACAAGGGTCTCATCCGCCCCTGTATGAAGTACAGCTCTCATATGTGGCCAGTGTGGGGTGGCTCAACCTTCACAACACTTCTGGACAAGGTGAAATCAAAGGCCTTTCGTCTCATCAACTCTCCTCTAGCTCTTACCGATCATTCACACAATCTCTCTCTTCGCTGCAATGTTGCATCACTTTCTCTCTTCCATCGCTATTACACTGGATATTGGTCTTTTGAACTCTTTCAATGTGTGCTTCTTCCCCTCAGGAGAGTATGCAACACTCGCCAAGCCTCTCGCTCTCACCCCTTTTCTGTCAAACCACGGCCTTCTAGATACTCCCTAACTCCCTAACGCAAGAGTTAACCGGTACTCTCAGTCTTTCATATACTCAACTGGTCAACTCTGGAACACTCTATCTTCATCCATCTTTCCTCCTTACTACGACTTATGCTCCTTCAAATGCAATGTGTCTAGGCATCTCGAACGAAATTGGACATGATTTTGGACTACTCCAGTAGTTTTATAGATGAGGACGATTAGCGGGCTCCCAGCCTTTGGTTCTCATCTTCTTTTAATATAGAAAATTAAAATACAACAATAGATAGGCTATTACTCGAGTAGCATTACAATGAAGGAACTTCCCATGGAGGTAGGTCTACAAATTATAAATACAGAAAAGGTAAACTGGTGATGAGGCCCAAGTAGACAGCCGTTTGAATGTTATGACATTTTTATCTATTGGCAATTTAGTTTTTTTATTTACCTGTTGCTTCAGTTAGATTACCCGATTAAGAGCAAGGTCATAACAGTTCTTACATCATCTATAATCAAGAGGTTATCTACGAATGATAAGCAACAGCGATATTTTTTACATTTATATTATTTTACCCCTGCTTGACTGAGGCCGATGTACACTCATGATACATAATCTCTGACCAGGGAGTTATATAGGCAGAATCGTAATCTGACGAAGGCAACTTAATCAGACGCACTCAAATACTAGAAAGCTTTAGTGTTCCACTCAACAAAGTTCAGGGCATCAATGAAACAACGAATTATTTACACTTAACTTAGCTGCCATTAGTGATAGCCGAAAATTTCAACGACTATCACAGCAGCCTGCAAGCATACAACATAATATATTGTAACAACAAGGATAGTTTCGTTACTATTGGGGTGAACAGATTCGATTATACACGGTAACAATTTATTGGTAAGTACAGGGTTGTGTAGTAGCAAGCACCTTGTAGATGTAGGATCCCGCCTGCCCGGGTCGCGTGGTGTGAGAGAGGTAGCTACTGTAGGAGGTACACTCACAGAGCTATAAACATAGAGCTCGCCACCCCCCCCTGGCGTGTCACCACCGGAAGTGGGTTGGCGGCCATGACAGATAGCCCATCCCCTCAACCCGCCAGCCTGGTAGCTTATGCCAGGGTAAGATATTATTTCATTTATTCGGTCTTTTATTGATGATATGGTATATTAACTACATTATAGTGGTTCACAATATAACTGTGGATAGAAACAAACTATACAAGTACGTACGGGAGTTCAAAGCGCGCGCCAATGGGCTATTCAAAATGGCCGCCGACTTGTGACACTCCTCCCCTATCTAATAACACAGGGTTAAGCAAGCGCTCTAGGTTTGTAGCTCTGTGGGTACACTACATACGTAGAGAGCTTGATGTCACTACAATAATATCACTGCTACTAAAAGGATATGTCTAAAACATAAAGTTGAGGATTGTATTTTTGATCATGGACAATATATTCTAATACGTTTATTAATGCACAATATATAGTCATTAACTATGCTGATATAAGTTGGATAAAACACATTATTGTATTTCTTGGCCACAGTACGTATAGGCTACCGTGAACCCATGAATTGAAATTTATTTTGGGTATATTATCGCATGCATATAATGTCTCGTTCCAGAGAGAATCTCTTGGTGAGTTAAACAAAAAAAAGCTGTTTCAAAGATGCTCCAAACTTTGTTCAGTGAACGACTAATTATTAATTAATAAGGCTTTCTTCTGGTATTTGATCGTGTCTGATTCAGTTGCCGTCGTCTCGCCCATGGTTTAAGGACCCTGTGATCGTGTATGGAAATTGAAGGCTTCTGATTCCTCCTAATTATGCCACGAAACACGCTCCTTCCCTTGAGGTGGTGTTTCGTGGAAATATTTGAAGGACTCATTTAACTCCAATTTTCTGACTATCACAGGGTACCTTAAATTATTAAGGTTCCGGCATAACATTTCATCTTTCTCAATAAAAACAAAAAAAGATACAACATTTCACCTTTTTATTGAGTGATACACGAATTAAAAGTAGACTACCTGTGGTTTTATAGACCTAGCTCTGTATAGGCCTACTTTCCTTTGTGTTCACATATTGTACAATTTCCCTTTTCTTGCATTCTCCTGTTATGCCATTTGACTTTTTGGGTTAACATATTATATGCAATTATTTCAGTTGTCCCGTACATTTTTTTTTCCAAGTTATCTGCACTGCCAAGTTAATACGAGCTTGTTGTGTTACGTCGTTTTTTTTCTTCACTTCACCTCCCACATATAGTCATTCGGGAACATAGGCCTACTCGGTATGCCCCTACCCTAGCTAAATTTTAGGTATCTCCTACAGTTAGTCAACCATAAACAGGAAGGTTATAAATAAGATCAATCCTGTTACAGATTCACATATTTTTTACAATAAATTTTCCTGCGATGCAATGGTTTTAATGCTCTGCTGGTTAATAAACAGCATTAGCCTACTTTTGATGGCATGCAGTCATGAGTGCTGGCATAAAGTCATGAGTGTTGAATCATCGCTCATTGAAATATACCTCCACACTGTTCTAATACGCTTTGGGACAGTAAATGATATGGCAGATAATGAAGGGGAGGAGTGCCAGATAGCATACTGGATGCAATGATCCCTATAACCTGATTCATAATATAGCCCATATAGTAATTTACAGCCTAGTAGGTGTTGTTCAACAGTGATGTTACTCTTGTAACTCTCACAGTCTTCAGCACCAGTCAGAGTTTCACTGTATCTAACACTAAATTAAGATGTTCATTACCTGAACGATTTATGTGGCTGAGAAAGTGAAAGTCACATTGAGGTGTCGAACAGTTCGCTTTAATTTTCTCTTTAGTAACAAAGAAGTATTGATCCTGGGAATAATTAACACTTACCAGAAATGTTAGCCATAATTATATAGCTAACCCTCAATGACTAGTTAGTCACTACATACTGGAAAGACGTACAAACGGTACAGTACACTGGTATCTAAAAGAAGAAGTGAAATAAGTACAGATTTCTGATTGAGGAAAAAATAAGAAAAAATGGCGTGGAGCAAAAAACAAATTATTTTAGCAATTGTTATGGTTATAACGGGATCCATCAACACACTCGCTGCCAAGTAAGTTTTGATTAGCTTACCTTTAGCCTCCTTCCAACAACGAACCTCGGGACTCAAATGTTTTTGCATAGAATATAAAAACATAAAAATATAGGAAATGCAGAAGGCCTAACTGTTGTCCCAGTTCTTGGCAGCTTTTGATTAACCCCATCTCTTTAAATGAGTCCATGTATCTGTCCAACGTAATTTTTGAAAGCCATTCAGTGATTTTCCATTTGCCCCCTCCAGCTTATTTAAAAATCCATTTAGTATTTTCATTTAATTATTATCTCCCTTGAAGGTTTGTCTGGGTTTGTCTTTTTCTGAGAAGGTCCGGAGCTACTGGGTTGTAAATTGTATTTTATAATATATTGAGGAGACCCATACAATAGCAGAGTAGGCCTTTGGGAAGAAAAGTGTTAGACGAGGTTTCGATGTTTTCTTCCAAAATCAACAAAGCTAAATTCTAGGCAATACAGCCCATGTACTGACGTTATTCATTCTTAAATCACTGTCGCTGTAGTTGTACTATACCGAGATACGTCTGGTTAACTGACATACTTCATATAACACTGGCCAATTGACACTGAGGCAAACAGCAGGTTACTGTGACCCCTTTCTTGCCTTCAACTCTCTGCCTATATGACTGCATGACTCGACTTTCGTCATCCTGGCCTTATATACACTGTACTCATTTACTACTAGTATAGCTTACAATAAAGGAATATCCCTTTACACTTACTGTATGTACTGTATGGCTAACACTAACACCCGCAGACTGCCTCTCCAAACAACTTCATTCTAAGCTCGTAAAGTAAAATGGGGATTGCCAAACCTCCCGTGCATAACACTACTGTACTTTTCAACACTGAAAGATAGCAAGCCCTTAGATACAAGTCGACGCTCAATTAAACTACATATACCAGCTTGTTTACTTACTTACTTACTTGTTTGTTTGTTTCTCCTACAGATGGGTGGACTTGATTCCCACAGAGAACAGACAAGGAGACGTCGTCAAGTTCAACCATCCATTTTTCCAGGCCGACGCCATGTTTGTAGGGGAGATGTTGTGTAAGCTTTATGTTTTGTGTCAATGGTTATTATTACCTCATTTCCCTCTCTCTTTCAGTAGCCTATATAACTCTTGTGAGACGCTGAGATTACTTACTGAATGAAACTTAGAGGTATAGGGGGCATGGGTACAGTAACGAGTACTAATAAGTATACTTTACATGTGTCCAACTATAGATGAAGAGTGTGTTGTGTGATTATAGTGTTGCGTGTTGTGTGAATGCTGTGTTATGTGCTGATGATCTGTGAGTTCTGTATTCATTCTGTGGTGTGTATAAATGTGCTAGGTTTTAATTACAGTAGGTATGTCCAGGAAATGAGGCCAGAGAGATAAAATGTAAGTGTTGTTAGAAGTGTTTATCAGTAGTGGTGTTAGAATAATCACACCATACACTAACTGAGGCTAGAAATATTATACCCATGGTGGTCTGGACCCTGTAATCATTTATAATTTTCACTGTAGTGTAGACAATGTGGGAAAGGGACATTCTATATACATGTTCAGGAAATACATTTTGGTGCGATATATGAAGGGCGCAGAGTGACTTATAACCTATGTATATCCATCTTTACCTTTTATTTCCTTTCTGCTTGCTGTCTCACCCCTCTATCACCTTCTTCTGGCGCTATATGTCCTCGCTGTTGCGGCGCCTAATATCAATCAATCAATCTTTACCTTTTAGGCATGCTGACCTTCTACATACAACTGGCAATACTGCGAGGACCCTGCAAACGTCGGTATGGATCGGAGCTGCAGCCAGAGTCACACAAGGTATAATATTATGTACTGTACACTCGTGATACATAATTTCTGACCAGAGACGAACGGCAGGCACCACACACACATACCTTGCATTCGAACTCAGCCTTTATAGGTGTACTGGGTGGGGAAATGAGCAATACCAGGCGATTCGAAGCTTTCTGCTGCTCACACTCTGGTCAGAAATTATGTATCACGTGTACTCTTGGCCACAAAAATTCGTACACACGCTGTTGTTTTCGAGGGTTTACAACATGTAGAAGATTTAGCACTAATGTGAGTAACTGCAATTCAACATTTTTATTAAGTTTGTTGTTTTGCAATTACTAATAAGTCACTTGGTAGACCATTCATTGCAGTACTTTCAGAATAATGACCTATCTTCCTATATAGCCTGTGTAAGAATTTCTGTGGCCAACCGTACATGAAGAAGGGACTTTAGATCGATCGTGGAACCTCACTTCTTCAAAGAGGCCGCCATAAAAACCTAAAAATTTACTACGAGGATTGGAATGAATATGGAGAGGGTCATAGAAAACCTCCCACGGTGGATGTCTACCGTAAATTAAAGGGGAAGGTATACTTTTGGTACAATACATAGGAGAGCCTTGATTCCTCCAAAGTATGCCAGGAAACAGCAGGACCAGACTGACAAAAATACTGGTGTGTTGTTGCTTGGAATAGTATGGCAGAATCAGTTGCTCCAGATTTACCAACACTGTAGGCTATACTTCCCCTTAATGGAACGGCATTCGGAATGTTTATACAGAATTTATGACAACCCAATTAACAGGTACCCGAGTTCCCGCGCCTCATCTTCTTCCTGCCAGCGATGTGTGACATGACTGCCACCTCATTGATGTATCTCGGTCTTACCCTCACCTATGCCAGCTCCTTCCAGATGCTTAGAGGTGGGATCATGCTGCCTTGTTCCTCGAAATAATTAAGGTTTCAGACGTTAGTTAATTAAGGAGATAGTATACTTACTTTTGGTACATTAGAGCGCCTTGATTACTCCAAAGTATATGCCAGGAAACAGGACCACATTAACAAATATATTGGCAGCCTGTTGCTTGGAATAGTTTATAGGATTCAGTTGCTTTAGATTTACCAACACTGTACTTACTTCCCCCTCAATGTAGTAACAGTATTGTGGTGTTCCTAAGAGTATTGCTTTAGAAATCCCTGTATCAACTTCACTAAGAGTGCATGGGGCGAAAAACATGTCATGATAATCAGCATATTGTTATAATTGTTTTCCATAATGACCCCAATAACGTCAATTAAGCAGATAAATACAGCTCTGTTAAAACTTAATAATTATAAACCCTAGCTGACTAACTGATCAACAAACTAATAAACTAACCCTGACCCTGCATGACCTTATAATAACAGGTGCAGTTATCGTGTTCACTGGCCTTCTCTCCGTTGCTTTCCTGGGCCGTCGACTACATAATTATCATTGGTTGGGTATTGCCACGGTCATCACTGGACTCGTCATTGTTGGAGCCTCGGACTTCCTCACTGACGATGAAGAAGCCTGGGATACTAATGGCATCATCACGGGTAATAATATCAAGGGATTGATTTGAGACTGTAACAATTAAGGTGATAGCATATTATTGGTACATTAGAGCACCTTGATTCCTCCAAAGTAATGCCAGGAAACAACAGGACCCAATTAACAAAAATGATGGTGGTCTATTGTTTGGAATAGTTTGGAGGAATCAGTTACTCCAGATAATATAACAACACACTACTAACCCCTTCATGTTTTACTCAGGCTGCTCGTTCTATCAGGGAATTACAAGCCTTTTTATCCTTGTAGTTATTCATTCATTCATTATTATATTATAAGTATATCATGACTAGGTGGCTATATCCATGTCTATTCGTTCTATCAGTAACTTGCCAATTTGTTATTTTAGTAGTTCATTCATTATCATATCAAAAGTATATCATGACTAAGTAGTTATAATTATTCCCTGTAATGCACTGTATGTGTGTGTTCATTTCAGGTGTTTATTCATTATCACATTATAAGTACATCATGACTATATACGTAGTTATAATTATTCCCTATAATGAATGTGTCTCTTCATTTTAGGTGTTCATTCATTATCATATTAAAAGTATATCATGACTAGATGGGTGGCTCCATTACCTACTGCATGTGTGTGTCTGTTGCAGGTGACTTACTGTGTGTGTCTGTGTGTGTGTCTGACTTACTGTGTGACTGTGTCTGTTGCAGGTGACTTACTGTGTGTGTGTCTGTGTGTGTGTCTGACTTAATGTGTGTGTGTGTCTGTTGCAGGTGACTTACTGTGTGTGTGTCTGTGTGTGTGTCTGACTTAATGTGTGTGTGTGTCTGTTGCAGGTGACTTACTGTGTGTGTGTCTGTGTCTGTGTGTGTGTCTGACTTAATGTGTGTGTGTGTCTGTTGCAGGTGACTTACTGATCGTGATGGCCCAGATTGTGACAGCTACACAGATGGTGATAGAGGAGAAGTTCATAACCAAGTATAATATTCCTCCTCTCCTTGCTGTTGGATGGGAAGGTAAATATTATGATCACATGCAGCAGGTTATTATTTCTATCCCACTCGAAATGAATGTAGCAGTTAATGATATCTATTGTTATCTCCATAGTAAACTGAAGAGGAAGGAAAGTGTTTTGTACGTTAAATGTTTTTTGTAGTTAGAATAAACGTATAGTCAGTATAATTATATTCAAATGTCAAGATGTATTCTATACGTCGTTAAATGTTTTCATAATCAGTGATAAATGTATAGTCAGTATAAATGTATTCAGTTATCAATGTTTTCATAATCAATATATATTAAATGTGTTATCAGTACAAATGTATTAAAATTTCAAGATGATGATATTCTACGTCGTTAAATGTTTTCTTAATCAGTACAAATGTTTCTGTAGTCAATATAAACGTATCCAAATTTTTACACCCACCCCAACTCTTAGGAACGTACGGGTTTGTGGTGTTGACCCTCCTGATGATACCCATGTACTGGATCTACGTGGGTAAACTGAGTGGCAACGAGAGGGGCGTGTTGGAGGACGCCATCGATGCAGCTGTACAACTCAGTAACAGTGGTCTTCTGGCCTTCGCTCTGTTCTGTGAGTGTGTGTGTGTGATCTTAAACTCTGTAATAGCTTTTTTGCCATTCAGAAGCGGACCTAATCTTTTTATATATCTAAAGTTAAATTAATCAAACTCTTTATACGTAAGTAGCTGAACTTATTTATAACCAACTAACCAACTAGTCAAATCACCTTACCAACATGATTTAGCCTAATACATTCGAGCCTCGACCTTTAATTAACGTGGGAATTCTGAAGGAAGGTGCACCGCGTTCGACTTGACTCTTTACCCCCACCCCTTCTCCCCGCCTATACTTCATCACTGCAGCTTTTTTATAAACTGCTGGAGCGCGTTAATTTAAGTACAAAACATACATACTATAATGTAAGTCACGTGGTTAGCATAGCCTTACTGTACACACATATATAGCCTACATAAATGTCGAGTTTGAAGTAAATTCTTTCATAATCCTAACATCAGACACACACATGCTTCTTTTCAGTAAACATCATCAGTATATCCTTCTTCAACTTCGCTGGAGTGAGTGTGACCAAGGAGCTCTCGGCCACCACTAGGATGGTCCTCGACTCAGTACGGACGCTCACCATTTGGCTTTTCTCACTTGCTGTTAAATGGCAGAAGTTCCAGTATTTGCAGGTACAGTTTGATCAACCATTGAAGTTCATTATTAACCCTCACACACACACCTCCCGTACATAATGTCACCTGCACAAAATTTAATGGAGTATTACAGTGCTTTTTTTTTCTCTCTCTCTTTTCTTTTGTTCATCTAGTCTTGTTTCCTGGCATACTTTGGGGAATCAACAAATGTATCAAACGTGTATTATTCCCTAAATTAATGATGCCTAACGAGATTTTGGTTATCATTAATTCGGTCCTTAATTAATCAGTCACTCAAGTTCCTTTTTTCTCTGTTCTTACTCCATATCTTGTTCTGATGCTTTTCTGACAGCAAGTAGCTCAAACTGCAGCGCCGATAATGGTATTTCCATTCTTATCAATCGGTCACACAGGCGATCAATCAGTCAGTCAGTCAGTCATTCAGTCAATTATTCTCCTATCCTGGTTCATCGACACTGAGAATAATTGATTGGGAGATATACATTCAATTATAAAAATAAAGCATATTCACCTACCTTGTCCACATCAACATAAACAATTTAAAAACAACCCACTTAAATAGCCTCATCTTCATTCATCACTTTTTCTTCTTGTTCAGCCCATAGGTTTCTTGGTGTTGATGGTGGGAATGATGCTATACAACGACATTCTCATCAGGCCAGCCTTGCGTCGTAGAGGATACTTCACCAGCCCTCTCCAAACAGAAATCGAACCTGCAACGGGACACGAAGACGAGTGAGTGGCACGAGTTGTTGTTGTTCTCACATAATTTTTCTCTTCAAGATTCGACGATCGAGAGTCTGTGGTATATACAGTTGACTCCACTCGTAACAAGCACAGGGTCCCGTTATTGGGCTTGACGAAATGTGGCACCACTGTGTTTGTTTACTCATGGTAGCTAGTATAGTGGATAATATATTTTAGCAGGGGTGAGTTCTGTCCATTAATTTACTATTACTACGGCGGGTTTACAAACAGTGATGCCACATTTCGCCAAACCCATTCACAGGACACTACGCTTGTTAATTACTAATGGTGGCAACTGTACATTTTTTTTTTCCTTTTTAACAACTTGAGTAATGTGTGCACAACCTCCCTCAGCTCATTCTTGTTTTTTTGTTTTTTTCGGGAAATATGTGGTAAAGTAATCATTTGTTAGCTGTACCATGGAAGTATTTATATACATGGGCCACACTAAGTAACCACTGAAAAATAATGGCATCAAGTATTAACATTTATTTAAGGTATTGTACAGTCGGCAGCGTAAGTTCTCTTCATTTCCACTTGCGCAAGTATGATGCTCGTATTTAAGTGCAGATCGAGATGACAAACACATACTTCTCATAGAATTAATCAATAAATTACATATGTTGTTAGAATAGAAACAGGTTCAGAATGCAACCTTATCTGGTCATATTAGCATCATTAAGTACAAGCGATGGACGCGTATTCATGCTGCAGGCTGTACAGTCACAAGCACTAATAAGTATATACAGCTTTGGTTGAAGCTGCTGAACAGTCCAATTCACTAACGAAAACATTCCAATGGAGATCTTATTGTGCATTTATTTACTGTCTCTATAGGTATTCAAAGCACACCTGAATACTTATTAGTGCTCGTGACTGTACATGTATTGGAAAGGAATCTGTACATTTTCGTCAACTAAAAGAAGAATACAACACCATGTAATTGCCTCTGTCTTGACCCTTGGACAATAATATTCATCTACACTGGGGAGACTCATGTAAAAGGTTGACAGCTTCCGTCGGTTCGTTAGCCGAGAAACTTTCTAATAAGTAGGTTAATGTACCGTTTTCTATAATTTACTACAGGCAGCTACTCACTATTCAAAACAATAACATCATATGACAACGTGATAACATTCGACAGCAATTTGTTTGTGTTACCTATATGTGTACTGAAACTTATTATCCATGATTGTACATGTTAGTTAAGGTAATATCTAATCTCTGGTATCTAATCTTTGACAGAGTGGACAGTGTTCCAAACTACGGAGCTACCAAGAAGGTGGATCCCATGTGATTCGATCATGTGCCACACTCATCACAATGTATACAATTATAAGGTCATCCTTCGTACAGTTACAAGTTACATCAGTGTTATTTGGCATTGGTCCATCCACAGATACACCTTCTGCATTATATATACACACTAACATTTACGCAGCTACAGAGAGAGAGAGAGAGAGATGGGGGTTTATAAGATATTCCTGTAAATGGAAACGTACTTTTTAACTCTACAGTTGTTGTTTTACATATTGAGATAATGGAAACTGTCGCCGCACGTAAGCACTTATGTAAAAGCACCGAGGCAACCCGTACTCACCCTGACAGTGATATAAATAATACTTATGTCAACAATATACAAGGGTAGACTCTTTGTTCCTTTAAACAATAATAATTACTGCCATGTCTGAGTTGCTCACAGGCACCAGTGCTGCTGCTCGATTTGATATGATATGCAACTTACGTGTTAGCTCAACCTGAAGGTGTTATAAGGACCCAATACTAGGTTAATTCAATATATATATATAAATATGATGTGACGGGGTATAATTTAATTTATCAGTAGAATATTTTTTACTTTGATCTATTCTTTCTAAAGTTTGCTTTTACTTGATTAGGAGTTCATATTTATTTTAGTTTCGTTTCTGTTAAATTTAACTTGAAGAAGGCTTGTTTTTGGATCTTGATGAGTATGGAATCTGTGTTTTTTTCAGTGGGCTGTGTAGACTCTTAACAAACTCGCCCCAAGCAATCGACCCCATAACCCCAAGGTCGATTTCATGATCCTAGCTGCAACTAAATGACTAAGGACTAAGGAGTAGGCCTACGACCAAATATTTGTTGAAGTTATAGTGTGTGTGTGTGTGTGTGTTGGAGGACGAGAGTGAGAAAGAACTGGGTGATTGAGGGACAGTTGTACTCACTAACCTATTACAGAGTGTCACTGATCTCTATATAGAATGTAACACACACGTGCAGTACACGGCACGCCACTACTAGGGTTCATAGATATGAACCCTGGCCACTACAATGATTGTACTACTAACTCGTGGTTTGTTAGCAATTGCAAACTGTATGTAATATAGTTATCTAAATTACCATGCAGTATGATTTGGGGGTCCGAGCATCTGCGCGGCTTCGGTCAACCAGAGACTCGCTGCTCAGCCAGACAGTCTGAGAAACTACAACAACAACCGTGCAGTAAGTTTGATAGTATGATTTGTTGCTTTTATGAATACAGTATTAAAATTAACTTTTATTCTTCGTATTTTCATTTTCCCCATTGTTTGCATCATATATGTATACATCCACAGTGGCAGGTTCAGCGGTCGAGGACTCGAGGTGTATTCCCTTTCCAACGGCACACCTCTTAAATAAAGTCACTTCTTCAAAATTAGGCGTCCATATTCTCTTTCGATGCTTTCTCTTTCTTTTTCCTTTTCCACAATTTATTCACGTTTTTTTTCAGCATTCTCTCCTAGAACTGTCCAATTAACTATTATTCTATATGTACCAAATAAGCCAGCCACAGAGCTATACACATATTATATAATAGAGCGTGCAACCCCCACAGAGCTACAAACCTAGAGCTCGCCACCCCCCCCCCCCCCTGGCGTGTCGCCACCGGAAGTGGGTTGGCGGCCATGACAGATAGCCCATCCCCTCAACCCGCCAGCAGCCTGGCAGGCTGGTAGCTTATGCCAGGGTAAGATATTATTTCATTTATTCGGTCTTTTATTGATGATATGGTATATTAACTACATTATAGTGACTCACAATATATGAATAAGTATTTCTTTAACCGATATATCAGTGAATGGCTGATGAAATATAAATTAAATATAAAAATGGGCTATTCAAAATGGCCGCCGACTTGTGATACTCCTCCCCTATCTAATAACACAGGGTTAATAAGCGCTCTAGGTTTGTAGCTCTGTGGCAACCCCCCCCCCCCCCCCTGGCGTGTCACCACCACAGAGCTACAAATATGTGGATGATTATTATTGACCACGACTGTATGTATTGTATGTCACACTAGAATAATATGTATGTATGTCACACTATAGTAATATGCATGTATGTATATCACACTAGAGTAGTATGTATGTATGTATGTATGTCACACTAGAGTAGTATGTATGTATGTATGTATGTATGTCACACTAGAGTAATATGTATGTATGTCACACTAGAGTAATATGTATGTATGTATGAATGTCACACTAGAGTAATATGTATGTATGTATGTAAGGTAAGTGGAGGGAGAGGGAGACAGATTACAGTTATATATATTTGTCTTGTTTAATAAACCAGCTTAAGTTTAATTTCTTTGCATAATTTTCCGTATGGACATTATCTGAGCCTTGTTAATTGATTTAACAAAACCTGCATAATTAGATAACAAGATACAATGCTTTACAAATCAGGGAAATGTCAATAACTGTGGAAAGAAACATACTATACAAGTACGTACGGGAGTTCAATGGGCAAGTAATTATACAATAGAGCGCTCGCCTGTTGTGACACTCCTCCCCTATTTAATAACACAGGGTTAAGCGCTCTATGTTTTTAGCTCTGTGGGTGTAGCTCTGTGAAGCCAGCACCACCCTGGTGGAAGACCGAGAAACTGCGTATTGTAAACAACAGCTATTAGCAACACGCAACTCCATTTGTAATAAAGCTCAATGGCTGACACAGTGGTGCCAATATTTTGGAAGTGAGATAATCACCAACTTGGCACGCCAACTGAAGTAATATGATAGTAATAGTATGCAGTTGTTTCCCTCAATTCTGCATACAAATTGATCGAGTAATGGCATAGAAAGTCAAGAGAATGTAACTATTGTCACTAAAACATCCTGCTAATGTCAACAGCATTTAATTTAACATGAATTGACAGGGTAACATGGCGCTCATTTACTTCCACACAACCGGTTACTGTACAATAACAGATAACAAACATTTCTCTTTTACTATTAAGTTATATGAGATAACAAGAAGGTAGCACGCAAGACACGTCCAGTATTTGATTCCGCAGGTATTTTCTGTATTCAGTCATTTATTAGGCAAGTTCATGAAATTAGTTATTGGTTTACAAAGGGTAAATAATTACAACACTTACCTGAAGATGTATACAGTATGTGTTCATGACATACTTATAATCTTGCTTTTCCAAGATTTGGCCTAACGTATGTCCTGTGTGTTGTTTAAGGCAACTAAAAGGATTTTGTATGAGGATGGAAAACCTGTCACAAAAAAAAAAAAAAAATGTATATGAGTGAGATTAGGAGTTGAAGCACGATGATCATGGTCCCAGACTCCCAATTGTTATAGAAATTAGATGATGAATGAGGATAATGACCCTCATTCAACTGAATGGCAGCTACAAACGTGGAATTGAATGTTGATGTCATATTATGTACTGTTTAAGATAAGGCAGTGCTCCACAATATCCCTGGGACCTTCACCCTCTCCCTTCTTGGTGTGGTACTATAACTTTGCATGGAACAAAAATTATGGCAGTGTATACAGTATATAGACTTATGAACATAATTACGATATTAGTACAGAAGTGGACCTTAATTCAGCCGTGTTGCCAGATCTGGCTGGGTCTTAGTATTTTACCCCTGTCATTTATTGTACTTTATCACGATTATTTCCCGGTAGTTTACCCAGGTTAGGTCCCGGTAGTCTGATGCGGTCTAGGTTAGGTTAGGTCAGGTCAGGTAAGGTCAGGCTAATTTCAAAATGCCCCATTTGAATATGCCCTATCTTGGAAACGGGGCATTTGAGGAAGAAAAACCATAGAAGAAAAGTGTCTTAGAATGGTCCAAAATAGTGGGTAATGACAGTAAAATATCTATTATACAGTAAGGTCCACTTCTGTACCTTTACCTAATTTCATTGTCAAGATAATTATTCTGGTATAATTAACACTCCTCACAAAATACTGGGACCTAGCCGGATCTGGCAACACTGCTACAAAACTGTAATTCTTTCAATAAATACCGAAAAGTGTTATCAAATGGTTCAGAATTAGGCCTATGTAAGAGTATATATTATGGCTAGAATTCAGTAATTAGCTGAAATGACAAAGATAATACTGTACTGGTGTCCTGTAAAGTATATTGTTGTTAGTGGATCATTCAAAATGAATATTTCAGTGTGGAAGAAGTGTTGTCCACAATATTTTTGATCAATGATATTATTGATTGCTATTCATTCACTCGTATTTTTTTTCAACATTATGAATGCTGTATCAGAATTCATAACCACAAAAGAGTAGAGTAGGCAACAAAAATTTTGTTTGCATGTACACATGTCTTAAAAAAATAATATTTCCTCAAGGAATATTACAAGTGTTAAATACATTGACAGAAAGACGTCCAAATGGCATTACGAGGGGTTCGAGTAGTGGAGCTGGCTGGTCTTGCTCCTGCACCTTTCTGTGGCATGATATTGGCAGATTTTGGTGCCAATGTTGTAAGAATTGATCGGGTAAGATACTGAAGATTATAAGGAAATGTTATAATTACTGACATAGAGTCACTGAAGTATCATTATTTGAGACTAGTAAATTCACCCTTGATATTCTGCAAATTTTGATGTACAATGGGCAAAGTAACATGAGAGTTGCCAGTCATTGAAAATTATACAAATTGCAAAATACTCTTAATTTTTTTAATGGAGTTTTGCATGGTATAGTAAAGAAAGTCTTACAGTGGTTATTGATTGCATACGGTAACTTTTGCAAATTTAAATACAATACAAATCCTCCTATCAAAGATTTCTTTTTCTACCTCCAATATGTCTACTGTAATCACTATTTTGAGCATATACCACAATACCCATTCATGGTGAATAGATCTTACCTCTCTTTGCCACCAGATATATTAATTTAACCATCCAACTAAATCACATTCTAAGTGTGGGTCCCAGCAACTTGGGTTTTAAATTATTCAGGTGTCACATTCGTCTGGAACCATATTACTAACTATATCATTCACAGAAGTGTACCTTGGTTGTGTAGTGCTGCATTACATATGATATGGTGAACAAATACAACTACAGGTATTGATATTGAGCTGCACCAAGTTCCTTTATTATTCTGGTTACAGGATACATGTTCTGTATACAGTATTCAGTTCATTATACTATAATATGGAGTACAGTATACAGTACAATAAAGGTTTTGCTGTGAGTTACTACAGATGGATATCATGAAACCATAGTGAACTGAATTTTCCAGGTTTCCAACATAACATGAGGAGTATGATGCTGCAGACTAATTTTTTTCTTTCTTTTTATATATATAAACTTTTTCTTTAAGCCCAATGCACCAGATATTGACCGCCTGGGGCGTGGAAAACGTTCCATCATCCTAGATCTAAAGAAACCTCAAGGAGTTGGCATAGTGAAGAAACTTTGTGCCAGTGCAGATGTACTCATAGAGCCTTATAGAAGAGGTAATCAACTTAATTTTTGGTTATCTTCACTTAGTATTGTACAGAAATAACCAATGTTGTGGAGTCAGTGAAAAGATATCCTGACATCAACTCGGACTGATATAAATACTAATAATTTGACATATGGATATGGTGCAAGCATAATTATCATCATCATCATCATTACTATATCCTTTCCCTTTTTTCAAGAGTCTTGTGTGGTAAATGAAATCAGAATACAGAAATGAGGGACAGAAATATTCTGTAAAATGGGTCACACTTACATTAATTTCTCATTTCAAGCCCAGTATCTACAATATTATGACTCAAATGTAAGTATGCTGAGTAAATTAATAGTGGTTTGTGAATAACATAACTTCAGTAGACAAATACAATGGCTGGTTGTGATGGGTGAAAAGAAAAGTGTGGCATCCATCCCTCACACTGACATGGAATTCTTGGTTGTGCCCAAGACCTCAATAGAATGCAACCAGAAACCCAAATTTATCCCTGCCACCTCCTGTCTCTAACTTTCCCAATGTCACTCATATCTAAGGCTCCCAGTACAGAGTTGTTAGAAATATACCTTTGACCTGATGAAGTAATAGCAAAACATTTTCAATAAAGGCTCCAAGTCATATGGTGTTGTTACTTAAACATTCTGTCAAATACAGCATCTTATTATATTATGGGTGACCCAGTGGTCAGTGATCAGCATCCTTGTCTCCTAAGCAGATCATTCTGGTTATTATTTTTACCTTATGGAGAGGTTTTACTGTATCCTACAGTGAATTATCAGACTGGTTTTTATATTGGTCATGTTACTATGTCTGCTTCATAAGTAATATTACAGGTGTGATGGAGAAGATGGGTCTTGGACCTAACATTCTGACAAAGGATAATCCTAGATTGATATATGCAAGACTAACTGGATTTGGTCAAGATGGTCCCTTTGCTGACATGGCTGGTCATGACATTAATTACTTATCTCTGACAGGTTAGTAAATATTAAATGGTGCCATAACCAAATTGAATTACTGTGTTAAAACCAGACTCTTGTATAACTAAGAGGATTAAATTTTTGAAGTAACATATTGACAACAGACCATGTCCATATGCTTCCCCAGGATTGCTGTCAATGCTGGGGCGAAAGGAAGGGCCCCCAACTCCTCCCATCAACTTGCTGGCTGACTTTGCAGGTGGTGGCCTCATGTGTGCATTGGGTATCTCCCTGGCATTGTTGGAACGAACAAGATCAGGTATACAGTTGCTCTTTATCTTATAGAATGACATTGAACAGTGGCTTGGTTATACTGTATTCTTGAATATTTGGTTTTCTATAATCATGCCTGTTCTACTCATGACTGTGTATCAATATTGCATAAGTCATCAATATCAACCTATATCCAGAATTTTTTTTACTCCAAACTCAAACAACATGGACTGAAAATTGGCATTCTACTGTATCCTTGGATAAGTAACTCCAACTATGAGGCCTTTAAGATGATTTCATTGTGTATTTAACATCTGTTGCAGGTATGGGTCAGATAGTTGATGCAAACATGGTGGAAGGAGCAGCTTACACTGGGTCCTGGATATACTCCTCCCAAGACATTTCTTGGCTCTGGGGGAAATCACGTGGTGGCAATTTGTGAGTATAGCAAGGAGATACTGTATGGTTTAAGTTCATGTAAAAATGACGGCAATACAGAGAGTACTGTTGAGACTGGGCTATCATAGCTTGAAAGTAATTTGGAGCAAGCAAAATTCAAAACCTTTTGTTATACATTTTACAAATCAACAGAGCACAACTGTGAAATTACCTCCCATACTTCAGGTTGGACTCTGGTGCTCACTTTTATGACACGTACGAGACCAAAGATGGACGGTACATGGCAGTAGGAGCCATTGAACCACAATTTTACCACGAGCTGATTACCCTCCTGGGTCTTGATTCTGATGAGGTGGGCCAAATGGATGATTTTGATTCCATGAAGAAAGTGTTGGAAGCTAAATTCAAGGAGAAAACTCAGAAGGAATGGACAGAGGTGAGAACTGTGTATACAGTATATACTGTACTGTAAATTATAGATTAATATTTTTTTCTCAAGTTATGAGGACAGTACTGTACAGTAACTAGTTTTTCTGTAATAAGGTAAAGTGAAAAATGTCCAAGTGTCAAGGTCAGAATGATGGTAAATACTGTATATCCTTTAATAGAATATGAAAGAGTTTCTAAGCAGATAATTAAATTTCAGATCTTTGATGGAAAGGATGCATGTGTAACACCAGTGTTAACAATGGAGGAAGCCCCTCACCATCCACACAACGCTTATCGTGGGACTTTCATTCCATCATCAACAAATCCTGGACAGTATGAGCCACGTCCTGCCCCATGCCTCTCCCGTACTCCAGGCAGTGTTCAGGAGAGAGCTGCTCCTCTCCGGATGGGTCAGCATACTACAGAGATATTATCTCAGCTTGGGTACAGTATGGCAGAAATTGATGGATTTTTAAGGGAAAAAATTGTCAAACAGGCAAGTGAAAAAGCACATTTGTAGGGGTAACATACATATACAAGTATAGAGATAATATACATCTGTGTAGATAATATATTTAGTAGAGATACTATTTCCTTCAACTGTTCAGGTGACGTCCATTGAAGGACTAGGCTGTTCATGAGGAGGGTACATAAAGAAACTAAGTTTCTACTAGGGAGCACACACTTTAGGGCTTGTTGCCATATGCTTGTCAAAATTTGATGTATCATTTATAATGTCGGACAACATAATTATGACTTTTATATTTTCATGCATTTACTTTCAATAGATAACTATTATTTTGGGTCATGACCTTTCAATGTGATATATACTGTAAAAGAAATACATATTTGTGTAATTTCAGACAAGATATACCAAAGAAACTACAGTATATATTTCTCCATACACATGAATTAATTAACTCAACACGACTGTGTTTATTTAGAGGAGTTTTATGAACTGTATAAACAAAATAAGCTGCAATGATAACAATTTACATGTAGGATAATGCATAAAATGATGAGGTTAGTGTTGTAAAATAATAGTGTTGCATTTATAAGTATTAGAAAATTTACATACATATATTAAAATATATTTAAAAAAATAGTCTGTGGTATATCTTGTGTGAAATTACAGATGTATTGTTTTATGTATCACAATTAAAGGTCTTTAACCAAAATACTGTAGCTGTTATCTAGTAAATGCTAATATATGAAATATAAACAAGTTCCCCGTTTCCTGTCAATTTCAGTGACAGATTAAATTTTGACCAGCGTATAATACAGCAACACGCCCTGAACTGTGTGCTCCCGTATGGTATTAGTATGTTTCATGTTCTTAGGTGTACATTCCAGTTCATGCAGTGGTAGAGCGATCGTTTGCCTTGCATCGTTGTGCCTAATTCATTCCTCACTGCTACACCTAGACCAGGTGGGAAAGAACATTACCCTCCAGTAACCTCAGTGAATTATATGGCCTAGCTTGGTAGACCACACTTCCACTATGATACGGAGAGATTCACTTTCCTTTCATATGTTGCAGGAACTGGTGAAAGGTTGACATCATTAACCTGTGATTCTGAGTTGTGGTACTGTGGGGTAGGGCATGTGGTAACCAGTACCCTTTTAAAGTGCAATTATTTTTATATAGTATATAAAATGCGGTACTTTACAGTGCCATATTCTTTTGGGTACAGAGTCTGAAAAAGGATTTATGAAAACCTGATACTGTATTTACAAAGAGGGAAAATCAAATATTTAAGTAGATAAAAATTACTTTATTATATACTGTATATAGTATTCTTCTTCAGTTTATACATCTTGTACTATATATACATATATATAAATTGGACAGCATCACATTTGACCAGCAGCTACTACACTTGAAATAAATCTACATATTGTACCAGCCCTTCTATTTCATGAACAGCCTTTGTGACAGTTACCCCCATTGTGATCCAGCATTACAGTGGTGGTGGCGAGTGTGGATTCAAGCAGTATATCTGGGACTGTACTTTAAGTCAAGAAATGGACTCATTTTACTGTGAACTAAGAACAACTATATATCAATCAGTGCATGTGATACCCTGAACACAATCTGAGACAGTGGCTGAGATCATTGCAACGCTATAGGTCAAATGTAGGAATCACAAAGGGCATAAAAATGTACTTCTCTACCGGTCATAATTTTTCTTTGCATTAGCCTATAAACTTAGCAACCGATATTTGACAGGTCCAAGCTCTCTACTGCATTCCAAGACAATATGACACAGCATTCATAAAGATGTCTTGAAATAAGGAAAAAAGGTTGAACTTGTGCATTTTCATTGCTTCTAAGAGTTGTCAACTATTAGTTTGAGCTAGGATGATTATAGTTCTAAATAATCCATACTCTGAACTAAATAGTATTACAGTCCTCATACCGTTAATTGTCTATGACTTGTATATTCTGTATAATTTGTGTATAATCTTGCAAGACAAATACCAAAGTACCAGTATAGTACACCATATATTTTTGGGTACTATCTAGTTTTATGAGAATTATCTAATGAAACCTAAAAAAATATTATAAATGTATAATATATCGATATTCCTTAAAACCAATTCAATTTATTGATGCATGTAATATAAAATATTCATCCCTTGGATCCAAGGAAAAACTGTCCGAGACATTTCAAATATTTCACATTATTGGACACATAAAAATGTGGAAGAACCATTGACGTAGTATACTGATACAAGCGTGAATTCACGTTGAAATTAAGCATCCAGTGATAAGAAAACAATGCAAGGATGTAATGGTGGTTTTTCTGACCATATGACGGTACTGAGTAAGGTGATTTGGGATATACAGTTACACATCGAAGTTCCTGTCCACCTACTCATTTTTTAACTCATATTATCAGACAGATTTTGAAGCTGTGAGTGTTATAGTGTTATATATGTTATAGAGGAACGCATTGCAGTGTCATTCCTCACCAAGTACACCAAAAAGGGCAGTGATATGACAGGGAAATCTCTCTACAACAAAATGGAAGACCAGCTGCTCATGCCACCACCACCTGTGTTTGAGGACGACTCCCCATCCAGTCACTCCTGTGTCTTCCCCATCAACAACACTCAGGACCACGTATCGTCCTTCAGTCCTCTGATGAAACGAGTCACAAACCATTTGGAGGAGACAGTACCGAGTCAGCTGGAGGGAATAGAGGAACGCATTGCAGTCATTCCTCACCAAGTTCACCAAAAAGGGCTGGCCCAAAGAGAAAACAACAGCAGCAGCATCATGGAGATATCCTACCAGGAGCTCCACCCCCACAGACAAGGAACTCTCAGAACACTCCGCAGAGCACACTGTATACACATGCTGTATACACATACTGTATATGCCACCACAATAACACTATCTATCTATAGTCTGGGTGTAAGGAGCTTTATTCACCTAATTGTTGCTGATATCTGCCATACTCCTGCTACTAGTCTTGTTATCAACAGCATTTAAGACCTTACTACGTAGTAGGGGAGAGTCAGATTTAAGGACCTCTGTCATCATTTCCTTCAACTTGTGTCTCATCTTTCGTTGACTAAATAAAGCCGTCACCAACAAGTAATCATCCCCAGAGGAATCATTTCCAGGGATGCTTCCTTGACTGACCCAGTGTTGACGACAACGGACTTCCAATGAGGAGGGACGCCAGTTAACGGGGAACAGGGGTTCATGGAGGCGATTCATTTGTGGCCACCCCTTCGGGGATTAAGGCATCTGGCAATTTATATATAGATAGATAGAGTGTTATTGTGGTAGCATATACAGTATGTGTATACATATACACATACATGCCACCACAAAAATACTCAAAGCTCCAAAATCCGTCATATCAGAGAACTTATACAAAAATAATTTGGTTAACAATACCAAAATCACAAGTGCCAGAATGGGTACCGGTACAGCATAGTGGGATGCAGAGGTTAAGAGGGTTGTGGAGGTAAAGCAACAGAAATGGCAGCATACATTACAAATTGGTGCCATGGCATGACAGCAGTCTGCAAGGTAAAATCCTTTCTTTTCTGTTGTATGTAAGAGTTACCACGTGGATGTGCGAGACTATTCCACCATGTCAGAGCACCCTTTATTTCCATAGTGTGTAGCTCAGCAATTGTGAAAGTGATGCCTGCATGGAAGACCTAAAAACTTCCTAAAAACTTTTCTCTTTCTGATAAAAAAATAACATATGGTAATAAAACCTAAAAATCCAACAAAATTAAATTGGATAAAACATAACAGGAGGCAATAATACCCCATGACTTTCAGGCAGAAGAAATATAATTAACTATATTGCACTTTCTGAACAGAATACAATATGTTGGATACCCATACTGTACCATACAACTAAAGATCATATTCAAGAACAAAGTTTTCATGACCCATACTGTCCTTAGGCATGTTAATATTATCCAGTAAAAAAAAATTCAAAATATATTATTTACAGAAACAATTAAGCATTATTCCATTAAACCATACAGGATATATAATGAAGAAATGTAATTCCGATATAAAATAATATTGTATTTTTAAAGAAGTATTCTAGTCAACACTCTATTTCGTTATATGACCACTGGGTTACCAAACTTTGAGGGTCACCATGACTCTGTTCTTGAATATGGTACTAAGGCAGTTTGAGAATCCCACTTTGAACCCGTGTGGGAATTTTTTTTTTAAATGCTTTACCTGTTCATGTTGTACAAGAAAAAACACCCCTGATACAGCTGGTTTGTTAACCCTCATTCCTGCAAATATTTCACGACCTTACCAAATTTACAATCACATACCCATAAATAGTACTGTACCAAGTATATTTTGCAATGCTCAGTTAGAATTCTGTCAAAGTTCCAGCTTTATCCGCAGTGTATGTCAAACTGTCAGGTCAGTACCCACAATCATTAACTAACTCATACTGAGGAGTCTTGATACAGAGCAGCAGCTCTCACTGCTATCTTCTGTGACTGACTTGCTCCAGGAACATTTTGAGAGTGTCGAATGTAGAAAAACTGATGCCAACAGCAATTGGTCCTTTAATCCAGTTCATGGAGAGGCCCTTGTACAATCCATGACGTACTCCCTCTTCTCTATAAATTACAAAGGCATACAGGATTATTTTAATGAAATGGTATACGTACTGTACTGAAGCAGTAGTTATTGATTGAAATAATATATACAAGACCATCAGAAATGGACATCATAAAGATGCAGTACTGTGTCATAATATTTTACTTTTATTGGTAAAATGCTTACCTGTATACTTTGCGCAAAGTTCCGATAATTGTCTTGTATGAATTACCATTCCCAGTGACAGTAGCAGTCTGCATGCGTCTTCGAACAATATCCAGTGGGTATGAAAAGGACTGACCCACCAGACCTGCGAGAGCTCCAAACAGCATTCTTTGAAGAGGATTTGGTTTATCTCTGCCTGTGGATGCTGACAAAAGGTAAGTAAAATAATTGTTATTAGCAAAAAACCTTGCCAGATTGAATGCAGAAATTATTTTAGTCCAGTACCTGAAATTTTTTTAAAGAGAAACGTTATTCCAAATCTCAACTTTATCAAGTTTTTATCAACATCAATAACTCATTTTCCATATTTCAAAGGGTGTGGAGGCTCTAACACCACTGCAGGACCTCCAACAGGTAAGGGGTCCAGCTCCGAGGCTATTTGAACCTTAAGTAGGGTCATAGAGAACAGGTCCCCAACCCTCACTCCCTCCCCAGTATTGCAAGGGATACAAGGCTGACTGCACCCTTGCAAGAATGTTGGGCGATGGGGACACGCCAATTTTCTCATTTTCTTAAAATTTCAATGCTGAAACTTGCTATTCATTCAATTTTTCAAATGTCTAATTAAGAAATAAATTATGGCTATTTTCTTATTAACTAGAACTAACACACAAGTTCTCAAACTACAATATAAGACTTTAATGATAAACGATTTTTGACATGAAGCTAATTACACAGATAATGAATATTGAACATCAAAAAGATTTTGTTGGGAACCTGAAAGCTAGATTTTCCCAGACTGTGTTAACAATTGGAATTCTAGGTGGTATGTTTTGTAGCAGATAGGAGTATACAGCAATCATTATATTCCCTGACTACTGTTTACTTAAAAAAAAAAAACTCATCAAACCCCTACCGTACTTAACCACCTAGCCGAGGGCATTATCTATCGCGGCAGCTCCCTCGCCCAGGGCTCTCTCCCGCACTCGCAGTCACTATGTAAACAACACATTTGACGGCTAATAGCTTGTAAACCACTCATGCTACATAAATAATTGATACAGGATATTGAAGTACAAACCCTTAGCTGTCTCCTGATGTACTTAAGTTGTGAAGACTAAAATGACATCTGTAGGATGGGTAGCTACCTCAATGACGTCGACTCAAACTTCACTTTTACACTATATTTACATATCTAAGTAAGTTTTCACACTAATTTCGTTATCAAATATATCAGAATCAAATTTTTCAACACAATATGAAATATAATGTCACTGTCAATTTTACGTACATATATGGTAATTACAGGAAAATAGGAGTGTTGAAAATATGTCCTACTCTCACAGTTCAAACAACACTGACTGGTGCTGGCCGAGATGGCTGTGGCAGCCCTCTTGGCTGCCACCAGCAGTGTTGCCACCCCGAAACTAGCTTGTTAGGGACCATGCAAATTTAAAAACTGTTCTGTCAAATCAATGCTACACCCTCGGTGCTCCAGACTTGTAGCTAGTGTCGAAATTTTACTACACCCGCGAATTAAGGGTTAAATGAGGATGAAAAGTTGAGCTCTATCATAACACACATACCTTTGTAATTTGTTTTAAGTGTTTCATAGATGCCAAAGCTTGTGCCAGCATAAGGAATAACTCCAAGTAAAGTAGGCGTCAGCCCTCGGTACAGCGTGCGTGGACCCTCATTCTTCCATATCTTTATAAACACCTGTAAAAATGCAAACAGGTTAAAGTGTATCCACACAATTTTGAATATATATAGAAATGTATAAAAAAAATACATACCAGTACTGTATAACATACAGTAGAAGTTTGTGCACTTATGGGGGTACATTTTTGGGTACATTTGAGTGCCTTGATCCCTACAAAGTATACCAGGAGACAGTATGGTAACAAATTTATAAAAATAATGGTGTCCTGATTCTTAGTAAGGAGGAATCTATTTCTATAGATTTACCAATACTGTACTATCCCCTTAAAGGGCATCCAAAATCTGTCTGTCTTCTTGTCTTTCTAATTCTCCATCCCTCCCTAATCCAGGAGATCCCTTGATAAAATTGAAATGGTCTTGATAATGATTAAATACATCCATGTACCAAACTAACCTCAGGAAGGGAAGAGTAGGTACACTTGCGAGTGACAGCCATACGAGCACGGGCCATATCCAGTGGGTAGGTGAGGAACTGGGAGGTCACACCAGCCAGCGCACCAGCAAGAAACCTCCGTGATGAAGGAGTCCTGCCAAATACCAACACATCTGGCTCATAATGAACTAGTTTGGGAGCTTCATATCATATATTAGATCTGAGAGTGCAAGACTGGGAATAGTTAAAATGTAGCCACAAAAATAGCAGTTGATAAATTATTATTATTTTTTTAACCATATTACAGTATATAATAATTCAAAGTACAGCCATAGTCACTCACTCTGTGCCTTGTGCATCCACTTTGAGCAATCTCTTGTACTGCTCATGTGCTGTGAACTGGATGGCAGCATATGGAATAATTCTAGCCATGGTAGCAGAGTTGCCCCGCCATAAACTCTGCACACCCTCTTTCTGGTAACTTTCCCTTAAAAAATGTAGTGCATTGAGCCCAGAGAATTTCTGCTGTGTTGCCTGTAGAAAAACCAAGGGTTAAAGAAATGCTATGTTCTCAGCAAAACAGAGGCTATTAATTCCTGCAAACTGTGCCACAAATTGGCACACCAAAAGTGAGGCAGGCTACTTCCTGGCACATGTCAATAACTCCTTACCCTCTTAACCCTTTTTTTATGTAGAATTACACAGTGAAGGGAGCGATCTTAATGCCACTACTAAAGCCAAAGATTGAATTAATCATTGGTAACTACCACACAGTATGGAAAAGTGTAATGCGGAAGCTGCAACATTTTGGTTCCTCATAAGTTTGTCCACACAGGTAATGAGATCATAGTGTAATGTTAGAATATTATATACATCAAGAGAAATGGGAAAGGACATACAATAAGAAAGGAATGGAATAGAACTGATGAGGGGAAGAAGCTCAATGGGGAGGTGAGTGATGGAAAAGAGGACTTGCTGATGTTGGGAGTGATGGGGAATGTAAAGGATTGGAATTAAGGGAAATGACAAAAGATTAGAGTGGACTGGGATAATGCTAAGAACAGGAACAGGGTAGGCAATTAATTTCATCAAATCGTATGGTATTAGTCTCACCTGGAAGTTTATTTTGGTTCTGTCGAGTGGAGCAATGGTTGTCTTCGCTACAGCACCAGCCATAGCTCCAGCAACCAACGAGATGAACACTTGTTGGGTATGTGAGGTAGCCTGCAACAATACACACCTTTTATTAGTTAGGGAGGAAATATAAGATACTGTGATACATGAATAGCTGTTGTACAGATTATAGATATAAAACTGATCTATATACATACTGTAACCTTTTAATTCTCTTGAGGCTACAGCTAATATTACATAATATTACATAACTTACAGTTTCTTTTTCTTGAAGACTTTCCTGGAAGGAGGTAGGCTTTACAGTGGTTGTGGCAAGGATCTCTTGCTCTGTGCGTATGTCTTTGAATGTGGGCTGAGATGAACTAACATCATTATTTTCTTTGGCTTCTTTCTCATTTTTTCTGAAACACAAGTATAAGGAACTATAGTACTGTACTTCTGAAATTAAACAAAACAATCAGGCTTACTATAGTATCTCCAACTCCCTTCTATTTATCTTCTGGGGCTCCACAAGATGCGAGGCATAATTATCCCTTCACTATAGTTCTAACTGGGTCATATATCGATGAGCACTTTATTTTACTCATTTTACATAGCTATATATTTATAATACAAAATAATTTAATGGAACTCTAATAATTAAAGACAATATATAATATGGTACAGCTATTGGTTCTCAACTAAAAAATCACCTTGTAATTTCTTCTGGTTTAGTTCCTGGTCCATTTTGATGATATTGTTTACTGGCAAACAATTGGCTTTCAGAATATAAGAATAACAGAAGCATTACAGTAAGTCTTGCTTTTAATACAAAATACCATTCTAGTACTGCTAATATACCAGTAATGTAGTCATTTATTAGCAGTAGCAAAGTTGGATCATTATATATAATTGGTGTGCCTGGCTGATAAAGTGATCCAGTAATAAAGGAAACTGTATTGAAGCTATGTGATGTCCTATCTTCACTATTCACCGATATCTCAAAATATACAGTAGATGATGAGCATGTGGTGGTCATTAACAAAAATACTGTGAGTGGAAACCAAGTGAAGGTAGTGAAGATTTTGCATCCTTCAGGCAAGCTGCATTTACCTTGGTGAAGATGTGATTAATCTTTTTATTCTACAATTACAATTTGTAATAATAATAATACAGTTAGTTCACTTAGGGTCACAAAGACCCACATCTCCTTATTAAGCTACTATGTAGAATTCTCACTTTTGTCTGCTATTTTATTCATTATATACGAATTACTCTCTTGAGGCAAGTGCTGGGAGCCAAATGGTTACGAAATTATTTAGGTCAAGTATAAAAGGAACTGTCACATCACTGCCAACTCAACTGGACCTATCCCTCCTACCCTACTCCATATTATATCTACCATTATAACAAGCAGTATTGGTAAAAAATCAATTTCAAATCCAGGGCAAAGAAACCCAAAAGTTGTTTTCACTTAATGGTAGCACAGGTCAAATATACACAGAGTAGGCTTCTGTGGAAATATATATCAATCAGCAATTTCTAAGAGGACTGTATCATACATACTGTTTAACCTTGCATAACTAGGGCTTTCTTGTGGTATCTTATATATTCATGAGTTAGTGTGACCTACAATTATACAAACTTGTCTATGGGTTGGTAAAATGGGAAGCAAGAAGACTTGGCTAGGCCAAGAAGAACTTATACCACAAAGAAGAGACAACAAGTATGAAGGTAGTGAAGATAATTGAAAAAATGTAATTTGCTGAAAGGAAATGGAAAAGGAAGTGAAAATAAGGAAAGAGATTGCCTCAGGTCCAAAGGGGTGACCAAACCCTTAAAATATGTCTATGGGTTTACAGAAATAATTTGAAACCTATGAACTACTGGAATGCACTCTCCATTAGGGAGATTGTAGGGAATTATAGTAAAATGCAAGAGTTGTCATCACCCGCCCCCTGTAATTAATTATTACATCAGTGGTGCCATGTAACGTACTGGTGATGTGGATGTTTGGGGCGGGTGACGGAGATGGCCGGAGTGATGTCGCTGATCACCGCCGCCACCGCCCGACTTTCCAGACTGTGGCTCATCCCGTTGACATCATCTACACTGAAAATAGGGGGTGCTGATGGTATAGCGGTTAGCACACTCGCCTGGCATGCGAGAGATCCCGGGTTCAATTCCTGGGTCAGTGGAATTGTTGGACAATTTTCCCAGCCCCCAATGTCCCTGTTCACCTAGCAGTAAATAGGTACCTGGCTGTAAGAGCAAAAATAACATGCTACCTCGTAAGCTAGGGGAAGACGTGTTGATGGATAGAGGCAGATGTGTTGATAATACTAGTCTATTATGTTCTCTCACACCCAAAACCCTGATTTCCCAGTTATTCCCCAAGATTGTGTGGTAGGAAGGGGGTAATAGAGACAGAGCATGTCCCATCCAACAACCAATCAAATATAAATAAAAAATATGAAAGCATCTCTCTCACTGTCAATATTCGGGAGTTTTACAGACACTGGTTATTGGCTACACCATAACTCTATTCCATAGCCACTGCTCATTTCCATCAAAGGAGCGATGTAACAAACTGCATCAATGGGCCCGTATTCATAAAAGCAAAGTTCACTCTTAACTTAAAATTTTGTTTGTGTTTATTCATGGCAAGGACTACAACCCGGCACTGCTTCAAAATCATAATAAATGCTCATACAATAGTTGTTGTTGTTGTAGTTCCCCAGACTGTCTAGCCGAGCAGTCCCGAGTCCGGTTGACCGAAGCCGTGCATATGCTTGGACCCCCAAATGGGAGTCTGGGCGATAGTGAGATTGGTTTCTTCGCAGGCAAGACGAGGGGACTGCTGGCTCACGGACATGTACCCCCGAGCCAACAAACCCACCATCTGTAGTCTTCCTTGTTGTGCCACCCAATCGGGCAATCTCGTCGGCTACCCAGAAGGAATGAGAAATAGTAAGAGAGACAGACAGAACAGGCCAGGGTGTGGTAGAGGATGCCAGATTCCTCATTTCTGGATAGAACCAGCCCTCACCAGTGTGTTGCTGGGTAGTTGAGAAGTGTGCTGGGTGGTTTTACATCAACACATCTTCCACCACCAGTGTGTGCTGGGTAGTTGAGAAGTGTGCTGGGTAGTTTACATCTTCCCTCACCAGTGTGTGCTGGGTATTTGTGAAGTGTGCTGGGTAGTTTACATCAATACGTCTTTCCCCATCCATCAACACATCTTCCTCCAGCCAACAAGGTTGCTATCCTTGCTCTTACAGCCGGGTACCTATTTACTGCTAGGTGAACAGAGACATAGGGGGCTGGGAAAGTTGTCTAACAATTCCGCCGATCCAGGAATTGAACCCGGGATCTCTCGCGTGCTGGCACCCAGCTCATATAATACTAAAACTATTCACTGCTTCGAAATGAACCTGAAACACTATAAACTCAGTATTGCAAACATATGAACAAATACAAACTCTAATATGTTTTGTGACTCGATTTGTGTAACTCCCACTCTCCCCTCCACCTGTGTGTGATTGTGTACTTCAACATATGATACAATTATAAAAACCCCTTGGATCAACCGTTTATCATTTGTACAGGCAAACGTGAAGGTATATATATATCCAAACAATGCAATTACTGCACGTTAATTAACTGCAGCATATAATTAAATGAACTTACCACGCAGAAATGTTTCATACAATGTCACAAAAATGACACTCTTGGCTGTACTTAGATAAGGTAGCCTAATCAGTTCCTTATCACATCTGAGAGGAATCGGTAGACTTCAATTCAACATTAATTATAGCAGCATGATCGACAGCCAATAGCTATCTATTAATGTTCTCCCTGTGAGTGGCAACGGGGAATGTTAAAGACAGACATAACTTTCGTGCATGTGTTTAGCCCCATTTTAGTATAAGCACGCACAACTACATACATCATATAAATTTCATTAGTTTTCTTACCTTAAAACCTTACTATTTACAACACTATCCGAATGTGCGTTATATGCCCAAGATGTGGTGTCCTACACGTAATTCTAAGAGAGAGAGAGAGAGAGAGAGAGAGAGATGGTTCCTTAACTAGTATGACGGGTTCTCTATACCTCGAGTCTAGACGATCTTAGCCTATTATAGCTGGGCTACCTTGACTGAGTTACTTAAGAGTGGGACCAGTCATGACACACACACTCTGGCCTCGGAGAGACTCGGCGGCTCGGCCAATACAAGGTTATAAAGGTTGCAATGGGGTTTCCAGACACCACCAGATGTTAATGGATAAATACATGGGAAAACATTTAACGAGATAAAAAGTTTGTTAAAATGTGTTATACCTACGTATGAATAAAATGTGGTTTATTAAGGATGCAGGGATTCACAACTTTGGCCATCCTATAGTTGGGCTGCCGTGAACCAAGGTCAAGAGAAAATGTGGGGTATTGGGGTAGCCTACCTTGCCGTGAGCTATACCACAATCTAGTCCCGTGCTATTCAAATATATTAGGATATTTTGTTGGATAAACTAAACAGTCTCTTGACATATGGAGCATTCAATGTAGCCTAGCATTCGTTGATAATAAAAATGTCGATTAAAAATGTTTCACAACTGCGCAAATTCGTAATGCAAATATTAAAACCATGTCAACTAGGCTCTGCCTGTGTCTGCAATGATGCATGTAGTCATCCACAAATATCATGACGTCACTCCAATTATCCAATATGCGGCTTGATAAACTCTTACATCCCTCAAGCTCTCACTATTCATCCCATACCCTCCCTATGGACCCCAACACTAATGCCAGTCTCTTAGAGATGGGGCATTTGTGTGTGAGGGTGTGTGGGTTGGCGAGGTCGGGAGTGATAAAGGCGGAGTGAATTAATACAATCTCAGTTACATAACTATGGAAATATTCGACAGTTCTTCATAACACAAATAGTGCAGGCAATTAGCAAAATTTCTTCATATTTTGCGCAGATGGGATAGAGTTTATTCCATCCCCATGACCAGAGTGAATGATGTATAACACCCTCGGAATGACTAGCCTACACTGTTAACAGCAAATTGGTAATTTAACTGCGCAATAATCTCCTTTAAGATCCCAAGGACGAGCCTAAAGTTCAAGTGCAAGGACACCTCAACTCTCAGCAGGTTTTTCGGACGAATTTCCAATATTAAAGGACCATCAGTGTGCAATCTTACACCACGCATCTTCACGGCACATTTAAATACCACAGCTATTCAGAGCTCTGCTAAGCCTAAGAAGAGTGGATCGCGAAGTTGTGCAGGGTGGAGAAAGTTGGCCTCTATCGAACCTAATATATGCTGATGTTATTAGCTAGCTGCTAGCAGTGTAAGGAATCTAGAAAAAATCAGTGGCGAGTTTTGCAGACGTGTGAACGTCGCTGTTTAATTACAGGTAAATGTGTGTGAAAACAAGATGATGAGAGTGGAAAGGGAAAGGGAATAATTGTATATGGTTGTGAAACTTTGATGTGGCATGAAAATGAGAAATTAAGAATAAAAACAGTAGTGATTGTAAATATTCTGAGAGAGAGTGTTACAAACACTTGCATGTGTAGTCAGAGTATTAATATTGTATATACTTATACACGAAATAAAATACATCCCATCATATGATACCAACCGTTTCCTCTCGATTATTTTCAGGATTTACGTGCTTGTAGTTTGAGCCGTGTTGTGGGAAAATTCAATATCCTTGGTCATATAATTTGACAAAAATTGCGCCACATGCAATGTTAAACCTTGACCACGAATGTTGCATGGGTAGTTGAAGGTATAACAATGTTATTTTTACACACAAATTCTTTTTATCCTACCTCTTGAACGCATGTATGGCGGATTCTCAAGAAGACATGAGATGGATTCTGCGAGCACGGACAGTAAATTTATTATGACTATAACCTACTGCTAACAACAAATAATCCAATCCAAGTACCAGTGTTCTTTGAGTGGCAACGCATTACAGTGTACTTTCAAGCTCAGCGCATGTGTGTGTGTGTGTGTGTGTGTGTTCAAAACACCAGTGGATGGAAAAAGGCACTCGTATGGTTGTTTTATCCAACTTTTTTTAGTGTTTCATACATTTAACTGGTCGTTGTGTTAATATTTTACCATAATACTGGGTAGAGGCAATAACCTTTAACTCAACCTATAACCCTAAAGGTTAACCCACTTAAACCCAGTCCAAACTGAGACAAACTTAGCTTCACTCATTTCCACCCAATGCTAATAAAAATTCTATAGTATAAAAAATATGCATAAAAAAAGTGAAAGTATCAGAAGGGCCTGCTCCTTCAAAAAAACAAAAACAATCTTCAATCATACATGCATACAAAATCTATAAATAGAAACAACACTAACCTGCAGGATAAGATAATACAACCCGGATCGTCATGCACTGTTTTTCTTAAAATTGTTTTCAGCGGAGCCGTCTGCGACTGGTTTTGTTTGTACCGTACTATAAAATGCGACAAAACAGAGGTGCTGATGTTAATCGCTTGAATGAACTGATAACAGCTTCCACTCCCAAATTCAGCTTGCTTCCGACAAAAACACTGATATCGCACTCGCAGGTGACTACGTGACTCAAGCTGCAGTTTGGGGAGGGGAAGGGGTGAAAGGGTGCGTCGTGGGGGGGAGGGAAACGGGGGAGCAAGCAACACAACACACGTTTCCCCTCACAGGCACGGGGTGAGAGAGGACACAAGCACACAGACTCGGAGGTAACTGACTAAACTGAGCAGCCGCCGCCAGAACCAGACCTGCTGGGCCCCTGACACACAACCCCTCCTTCCCTTTCCCCGTCTCACCACACTCTCACTCTTCGTCCTCCCTACCCAACCCCCGGACAACTACCCAACCCCTAATATCAATACTGCCTTCTTGCACTCTCACTTCATCTTCTCTATCACTTGTTCGACGGATATGGTATCATATCTACCACCTAGAAAATCAGCTTTTCTTGTTTATCACAGTGTGGTGGTACGGTGATTAAAAAAGCTGTGTTAACAAGAAAATACCCCAACAATAATGTCCTACCAGGCACCTGTCCCATGATCGATGCAGAAACTACGCATTTCCTATTTCGTAGTTTTCTTTCCCCTTTCTCCACAGGAAATAAGTGACCTCCTGGTTCATAGTGGTTAAAATGAAAGACTGAAATAATATCCTGTCATTCTCTAACCTACCACTCTCGTTACCCCAAGCAGCCTGGTAACTTACAAGGTCATTGAGTGCAGAGAGTTACCAACACAATATCCCACAGTGCATGACGTTGTAACTTTCATTCGCTCAATGACATGGATTATGTCATAACGCTCTGTACACAGTAATTATTAATAGTCCCTGTCCCTTCCTATGATCTTCGGATAACAAAATCATTGCCACCATTTGTTGGGTTAATTCTTGGTGTAACTAAACAAACATCAGACATTTTGAAAGGACAGGAAACCCCACATCATCCAAGGGTTCAAGGTTAAGGGGTGATTATTTTTGTGAATTGAAATGCATTTGATTCCTCCAAACTATGCCACGAAACAGACTCCCTACTAGTATAGCACCATTGAGGGCGTCTGTTTTCTGGTATAGTTAGGAGGAATCAGCAGCCTTCCAATTTCCCTTAGTACTGTACCCGGGCTAAGTGTTACTACTCTCGGGCTGATGTTGATTAAGTACACTCACAGTCTAAAGTTTTGAAGTCTCTCTGGTACGATGGTCAACTTGGAGTATATTTTTGTCAAGGATATGTTACTTTCTTCCGACAGTCATTTTCATGGTTTACAATCAACCAGAGGAAAGAATTGCGTTTCACTCGCCAAAATATTCTCTAAGTTCATCATACCAGAATGGTGACAGAACTTTTAACATAGGCTGTACTCCTGCTGCTGGGTCACAGAAAAGTCGACCTCACTTGCTTTTCACGCAATCCTGCCATCAATCTTTATTGCATGTCGTGTCCAGATGGAAAATATGTACAAAAAATACCATACTCCTCACCTGTCAAAGTTGGACGCTCCTTTCCCTTCATTATGGACGGCCCACAACACTAATACATGGGTCCTAATAATACCCATAGCAGACGAAGTATTGATCTGTACGAGAGGGCACATATGTGAACCTGAAAATGGTGGAGGAGAAGACAGGCTTTATATAGCTCTCGGTGTTTGCTGACTGAAGGAGGAGGAAGAGGAGTGTGGGAGTCTTGATTCTCCTTCACCCCACCGTCATCCTCTCCAGCCCTCATTCACCACCCACCACTTCCACTCGTGTTCCCTTCCTTCCCCAGTTCCTTAAGTATTTATCTATCTCGCCATACTCAGGTTTTCTTCGTTCTTTAACCTATACCGTTCGAAACATATTCATTCCTCCAGTCCTCATAAAATGTGGCTTGGATAAAGGAAACCTCAAACTATACAGAGTACGACAGAAGACAGTTCGTTTGATACCAGCTTACATTCCCAAGTCCCTCTTACGTCCTCTCCCTCACTTGAACCTTCTCCAGGCTCTGCTTCCTTCAAGAGTTGGGGGGAGAGGTATTGCTTTGCATCTTTGTATAGTTATTTAATGACCCTCAAATAGTACATTAATTTTCTTAAAAGTCATCAATCCTTTTCCTACTTCCATTCATAGCAAATGCAACCTCACTGCTGCACATTTGCTACCCACTCACACACACACACATTATCAGGTTTGGTATAAAGTCGTGACGTTGCATATTATCTGTTGTTATAGCCTATATGCTTTTGGTTTTAGTACAGAAGTGGACCTTACTGTATAATAGATATTTTACTATCATTACCCACTATTTTGGACCATTCTAAGACACTTTTCTTCTATGGTTTTTCTTCCTCAAATGCCCCGTTTTCGAGATATGCCCCATTCCCAATACCCATAGAAACATGGGGGGCCCGATGGGAATCGGGGGTTGACGGGTGGGGGAAACATGAAATACGTATACAAAAACTGTATCCCACGCCAACGACGGATTTGCCATTCCCTTGGTCCGGACATATACAAGATTATTTTATGGGCAATTCAGGAGCGAAGGCCGTAGGCCGGAGCTCCGGCACGCAAAAAAGGAGTGCTTGGAGCTCGACATGTTAGGGGAACTCACTTGATACCATATTGTTACTATAATACTACAATATCACTATATACGACGTTAATTAAGATAGGAAGTGTATTATAAAGGCAGAACAATAGTAAAATGCGTGTTTCCCCCACCCGTCAACCCCCGATTCCCATCGGGCCCCCTATGTTTCTATGGGTATTGGGAATGGGGCATATCTCGAAAACGGGGCATTTGAGGAAGAAAAACCATAGAAGAAAAGTGTCTTAGAATGGTCCAAAATAGTTGGTAATGACAGTAAAATATCTATTATACAGTAAGGTCCACTTCTGCACCTTTACCTTGCGTTTATCTAACATTGAATGCCGTGTCAAAATAATATCATTATCACCTAATTATTATTTCAGTTTACGTCTGCCAGTAAGAATTCATATAAATAAAACATTAGATTTAGTACAGCAGGGATGTATACAACACCTTGGTGTAACCACATATTTACTTTCAATACAACTGGTAGTCGAATCCGACTCCGACCACAGATGTTTCATAATTACGACTTCGATACCAACTGAATTAATAATATTTCTTCATGATTTTTTCATACATATTGTTACGGTAGTAACAATAACCACACAGTAACAATAAGTTAAAATAATGTAAATGTTGGAGCAACCTAAATTATGGAACACATGAGGAAATACAATATAAAACTTGGAGGAACCATAGATCCAGAAGCCACACTGTTCACAGACTGACTGACTGACTTCTTCCAACTTGAAGTTCCAAGAAACCCTGGCTTTTATAAGAAATTTCCCATGTACGAAGTCAGTTTTCGCAACCAGTAGTGACTATGAATCTGCTCCAATTCCATCTCGTTTTTCCTAATATAGAAATACCCTAACCAGGCGCCGGCGAACAATCATTACAATGGTTAGCTCCTGCTCAGAATTGTTTTCATGGAACTTGTTTCCGTAACAATATCATTACCTGATGTTTTATTTATATGAATTTTACCGACTCTGAATCCAACCCAAAACTAAAATATCCATATGACCATATCTCCATGGCTCTTCACTTCAGTATATATTAAGATGAGAGTTTCAGACAAGCTGGTTTTAACATTTAATACTCGTATGAATGATTATTCTCTGGCATGTAAGGTTAAATTAATTAATCAAATTGACTAACAATCTTTACAGTGATAACTGGACACACAATCATACTTTTGGGGTTAGGACATATAGGGCACCTCCCTCTTGTGGTCTGTCACTGAACGCCTCATTACCTATTAACAAAATATATCACTGTTAGTTTGGCTACCGTATCAATATTACTGGAAGAGCAATAAATATTTTCTTACTGGCAGACGTAAACCGAAATATTGATGAGGTGATAATGATATTATTTTGACACGGTTTTCAATGTTTGATAAACGCATATTTAACAACAGATAATATGCAACGTCACGGCTTTATACCAAACCTGATAATATGTGTGTGTGTACTGAGAAGCAAGAGGTAGAGAGAGAGAAACGAGGTGCTAGACTGATTGAGTGATAGTGCGTGTGTGTGTGTGTGTACGCCTACTGAGAAGCAAGAGAGAGAGAGAGAAACGGGGAGCTAGAGCAGGTTGCTTGTTGTCATTAAAAATCTAAACACATAAGAAACAGTTTTTGTATGAAAGCTCATCAATTTTTTTCATTAATAGTAATTTAAAACATCTAACCTCGTCAAACATAAGGTAATCTAATGTAAATCTACGAAGGAACCACTTGGGTGCACTGAAGGTGGTGGTATCGTGGTAATAGGAAAGGAAATAGTAGTGATGGTGGTGGTGTAGTGGTAATATTTGTAGCGATGGGGGGAGCTTTATTGGACAAAAGTGACTGCAGTTAAGATGATGGTGGTAGTTGTCCCGGGCACTGGTGAGTTGTGGTCTACTTCAAGATTCTAGAACTTGGTCTACTTGGCATCCTGCAGACAGTGTCCACGTGTTCCCTAACCCTATTGTTGGTACACGCACGAACCCAAGTTACGCCTATGTACAGTATAGTCAGGAGTAAAAGTCGTGCATCAGATGAATGAAACTTAGCAATAGTTGTTGAAGTTCCTCAAGCTGTCTGACCGAGCAGCCCCGATTATCAATAGTAATCTGATTAATCTTACGAACCAAATATCCAGTCATTGTGTAGAATAATTAAACTATATCGAATTATTAATGATAACTGTATACAAGACGTTAATCAAAACTCGTCTGTGGTGTATTTTTGTTCATTTCAGAATCAGTTTATTTCCTATACGCGGTCGACTTATCAAGATGTCCTAATTAAATGAAACGTGACGGCATGATCTACTTTGGGTTTTTCTTTGATCATTAAAACAAATAGGAAAAGTCAAGAGACCATAATTATACGGTTTTCCCAGACAGTCTGCGAGATGGGCCTGCTGCCATCAGTATTGCCAGAGTGGACTTTCTCATCAGGTCAGTTACATAGCCTGGCACACTTTGTGCATCACATATGACACCCGATTGAACCTATATTTTGTACGAATAGGACACACACACACACACACAGATCCAGCCAGATCTCTCCCAATATCTTATCATTTGTAGCATAATCCAGCTAATACAGAGACAAACCAAAACATAATAACTTCCTGGCGTCGGCGATATTGAGTTCAGGGGTTGATACCCGAGGACGCTATAAATGTCACCTGACAGGGGACTGGCAGGTACCGTCTAACGCTGATCCTGTCACTCCTGTATAATACATACACGCACCACGCCTCACCACAACTGCCATCGTTAGCCTAGGCTGTGTTCGACCTAAATTTTCAGCTTCCTCATCTCTAAGGTACCTATATATATAATTATAACAAAAAAAAAAAAAAAACTTGCAAGCCTCAGTGGTTGGTGTCCTTTCTATCAAACAACCTTTTTCTTTGGATATCACACTTAGGCCTACATGTCAACGGGAGAATTAGTACACTGGAATGAGTAATGACCAACACAACACCAGCACACAAGTACCGTTGAGGGTTACCTGTGAACACACTGGGCTACATTCTCCAAATTATGTTATATTCAGTACATTGTAAGTAATGGTAGGTTACCCCAAACATCTGTGCCTCGTGTGTGAGCAGCGATTAACCCTAGCCCAGATAGATAACCTGCCAGTTGGGGTCTCTGGTGCCCGACGCTTTTTTTTTTTTTTTTTATGTGCCGCATGTTTTTATAAACTAAAATTCTTGTAGTTCCTGACTGTGACTGAACTTTATTGCAATGGTATAGACATTTCCGTATCTCGCTCTAATTTCGAGCTATCGGCGTTTTGGGTATCTCAGACCCCGTTACTAATCGTGTGATTATATCATTCATGTTCGGTCCCTGGTGAAAACGTAATGGGATTTCTTTCATAACTTGTCCACAGATGGATCAACCATCCTAGTAGATGGCCTCCTAGCCAAGAAGTCCCAGAAGAAGCTGATTATTATTATTTTTATAATAAAAAAAAAATGAAGATTTTCGTTAAAAAATTTAAAAATAAAAGAATGATGAATGAACGTTGCTTTGTTGATCTAAATGAAAGTCAATGACACAGCTTCATACATATGTCCACATTTTTCAAATAAAATTATCGTATGCATTGTTTTTCTATATATATTTTTTTTCTTTTGGGGTCAAGACATTTTTAGTTTCCTATTACACTCTTCCGAGACATGTGTGGAAACATCCCGTCCATAACACATAACAAAAGAATGAACAAATATTCTAGAGGTCTTTCCGGATTACACTCTTGCCACTAACCAACTTCATTAAGTGCAAACGCTGATTGTGATAAAGTGTGGTGATTTTTACAATATATGCTGGAATTGTTTGTCCCGTTATAAAAGTGATAAGAGTAACTGAACTTGTTCTTCCACGCAAGGAATATAATTTTGCACTAGTGGAAAATGGAAGTCAGCAACCGCCTCTGATTATAATTATGAATGAGGGAATAAAATTATTAATGTGTTGGCGTTTTCATCTATAATAAATATTTTATACTGTACTGTGAAAAGGAAACAGACTACCTCGGTGTTGTACCAGGAACAGTTTGTGGGAATTTACTAGTAGCTTTTCATCCTCTGACAAAATGTTATACCACCGTTATACTATACTTAAACTTGGTATAGGCTTATCTGAAAGTTTGTTAACGACTGATGGAAGGAACCAAACTCCAAATGGCTCAATATATATATATATATATATATATATATATATATATATATATATATATATATATATATATATATAGAGAGAGAGAGAGAGAGAGAGAGAGAGAGAGAGAGAGAGAGCGACTGTGAAATGGCTAATATAGTATCTTGGAGTCTATGTTAACATAATACACCATACATAAAAACGCCCTTCCAATCCACGAATCAACGTTAACATGTTCATCATATATATTTACAATACCATAAAAAAATATATATAAATCAGATCAACCAATCTTACAACACGACTGGTGCTTCTATAACAAGCACGGATGTGTATGTTAGAGAGTACAAAGTACCCTTACCGTTACATACACGCATTCCCCCTAATGATGACGGTTGTCGATCTGTTGGTTTGGCAAGGTGGGATGACACGTTGGCTAGGCGCTGGTTTCCCTCTTCCCACCCCTGTATCACATTATGCAAAATAATTTATACTCCAACACAGCACTAATACCGAATATTTTCCCATCTGCATGTTGTTGCTGCCGATATATTTCTACGCCTATAATTTAGGCTATGCTATATAGTAAAACGTTACCATTTTAATATGCCATTGCCTGATGATGTTATCACAATTGCCAAACAAAATTTATGTCAGATCATAAGAGTGATATTACACTCACTGACATAAAACCTATTGCCACAACACCGGACCGACAATATTACTGAATGTCTATTACTGGTATATAGACTTTCCCATATTATGGCCTAGGCTAAATAGGCCTAACTTCATATTGCATACAGTTTCGTACCACAAATCATAGCCCCTAACCACCATTTTTTTTTTTTTCATAACATATTAGGTCATACTGTACATTGAATATACTTGCATATACTTGTAGATACCGATTTCATAAGTGGATTTTTTAGCTGAGCGATAAAAAAGAATAGTCCGTGAACTTTTGTTTTTGTGAGTGGTCTTTTCTTTCGTCATCATCGTCATTCGGGTTGACTCAGCCCGCAAGCTTAGGGCCGTATGCAAGATTATTAGTAGTGTTGACGAAGGCTTGGTACCAGTACGATGGCTCCCTAGGCCTAAACAAACTATAAAGCCATCGTACTGGTAGCACGCCATCCTCAACATACGCCCCTTAAATAGTTTCCGTGCATCATAGTCCTTTACCATAAAAAAAAGTCTTCCATAGTGAATACACCCCTCGCATAACTGAGTCTGGTTTTTAGAGAGGTTTTTGTTTTGTTTCGTTTTTCTGTAGCTGAGGTTAAAGCATCATACATCATTCAACCCAAAGTCACTGCAACCTATTACTAGTATTATCTGGCTGTGGTTTGACAACTATAACTGGAGAGGCGCATTCTGCATTGCAGTAACCCCAGCCAGCTATTACAACCAATTCTATTGCATATAATATACAATGTCATTACCTTATCATATTTAGATATCACGATAATCGACAAATATATAGTACAAAATATGGATTCCCTAATAAAAGAAAAAAACGTACATACACATATGTGGTATAGGTGTCCAAAATTAGGGTAAACAGACGAAACCAGTTTCATAGTTGTTCAACTGTTGCCAGAGATCTTATCGACAGCTGATCAATAATAGTGGTTCTGACAACTTTCTGTAGATCATTATTAATGCAGTTACAGTAACTAATCTAAACGGCTACCACTATCCTGTTAAGTGCCAAAGTATCATGCTCCGGACACTTGTAAACCGAACCATCTGTTTCTGATTAGCTTCTTATAAAATCACAATATGAAATATGCACTCAACATTACTTCCTACTCTACAATTAAAATATGGAATAATACCATACTTTGTTCAGATGTGTCCAGGACTGAGGTATTGCTCCCAATACTACGGCAGTCACGACGCTCATGTGTACCTAAACCTCTAAATTAATATTTTCGACCAAATTAATTCTATTCGGGGCGAGTCAAATATGGTATTTCTCATCAAACATTTTCCTACTTGGTTAATTTTATCATTACAACATATTTTGCTTTTTTTTTTTTTACTTTAGTCAAATTAAAACAATTCTTAACTACTGATGCTACCCCGTATTATTAAGAGTCATATCAGACAATCTAATCTTGTTTACACAACGTGGGATTGAGGTTCACCTCTTGAATGTTTTAACTGTAGAACGGACGAACTTGTTATGTAGCTTGGGTGCAGCATACATTTGTCGTCAGAGTTCGATCTTGGCTACTCTTTATTCTGTTCACTAAAAACCACAGCTTTTACTTGCATAACCCGAAATACTGTACCCGACTCGGTATCGTACAATACAGAAAAAATACTCGTTCTGAAACATTTTTAGGTAATGCAAAATTTCGAACCCTCATGGAATTCATACGTTTTTCTTATATATTTGACCATAACACAACTTTCTTCTATGCAAATAAACAAATATTATACATTTTCCTGAGAAACCCCAGGGAAATTAATTTGGTTGGACCTGACATAGGCAGGGATATGGTCCTAAATCAATGTTCTTCATACAGTAAATAAAATAATATACAGTATAGGGTGGTCCGAAAGTCTTGTCATCCCTACAGGTCCAGGAAGAGAGGCTGCTTGCAAGTGTATGGTAACAAGAATTTCGGACCACCCTACTTCTTCGGTCGGTAATAATTAAGGTAACTGGGTCAACCAAACAAAACTCCACCTACCCTAACCTGTACAGGGAAACTTTGGGTCAAAACCTATAAAATGGTTAGAAGTTGCAAATGAAATGTTCAAATAAGAAGCGAAAATGTCACAGGCACAATGTACACTACTCCTAATACCTTTGTTTGGAAATGAGACGTTTTTGGGCAGTAAGTATCATGGACCTCTCCAAACTCCAAGAATGGCAGCTGGTGTTAATAGGCTGAATGACCTAAGCAACAGGGAGGTGTATGAGTTAGTTAGAATGGAAGAACATGTTCTATTAAGTGAATGTGGAGTGGTTGAGTAAATAATGAGAAGTATTTAGAGGTGGCATGGCCATGTTCAAAGAATGGATGATAGTAGAATGCTGAGAAGGATAAATGGGAGCCAAGTAAGCAGAGTGACTATTAACTGAAGGTCACCTATGGTATGGAAAAAGAAAGAGAAGAAAGAGAAGCAATATACAGTACAGGTATTGAGGAAAAACTTCTACACAGTACAAGAGGAATCATGGCACAGGCAAGAGAAGCATGTCTTGATAAAGCAAATTGGAGGTGGTTCTGTCACAGCCATCCCTGAGTGGGAATATCTCTGGGGGAAACAAAGCATCCAAGATGATAATAATGATGAACTGGCAGTAAGCAAAGATAAATCCATAAATTATATCTCCCATGCAGACACAGACATACTGGACAAATAAGCAAGCTTCTTATTGAGACATAATAGACATTCTTTTTTTATGTGACATATATCTTGATTGTTCTCAAATATTTTTTCAGCTATTCTTAGAAACTGTTCACACAAGCATGATAAATCAATAGAGTTTAGTCATCATATGAATTTAATTCATTTCATATAAGGGCAACTCCAAATTTGCTAAGAATTTTATATTGTGCAAGGTCGAAACAACAATCTAGCACAGGGCGCCCCATCATTGCCAGGATTCCATTTAGACATTAAGTTAGACAATAAGTAATATCATATACTTATTAATATAAGTAATAAGATTACTGTACAGTGAAGCTCTACATATTTCAATAAATAATGTATTAGCTATTAGGCACATTACATGTAAAGAGACGACAGAACATGCTATTAATATCACAGCAGTATGCCACTCCTGTTCACCCTCTTGAAAAGTTATGCAAGTTGGCACAGTGTCTCTGTTGGCACAGTCCACCATCACACTTGCTACGTCATCTGCTTTGATGCTTCATGAACATGATAGAGCTAGCCAATCTTTGCATAATATACTATAAAAAGTTTATCCACATTTTCCGCTACTGGTATGGTAACTCAACGTATTTACTGTAGGCTACATATTCAGAGGTCCAATTCTACACAGGGCATTACTGTATAGCATTTCAATAAAAGGCTGCTATAAAGAGGTAGGGTACTGGGAATTCAGTACAGTACAAGAAAAGTTTCTGCTAAACATCATCAATGCTTAGTATTGTCACTGAATAGTAAAAGATGCTACAGTAATACAAAAGTCAGGCTAGTGCAATGTTAACAATCAATGGTATAGAAAAATCATATGTGTAGCAAGTCACAAACAACAGCTTTGTAATGTCTACCATTATATACTATCCGACACATATTGCCATTCTCATTAACCTAACAATTACATTCCAAGTCCCTTGCAAAGTAATTTCTCCCACCAATACAATCCTCTCTATCTGCTGGTAGTTGAAATCTGCAGACTAGATCTATGTAAACTCACATACCATAATATATAGTAAAAGTTTCAATGCACTTCATACATAAATTCCTACACAACCTCATCCATCATACTGTACAGGGGTACAAGTAGGTGGCTTCTACGAAACCTAAAGTAGGAATTGATGGTGTAGTGTAACTAAGTGGACAAATATTGTAGCTAGCTCCCATCACAGCCAATTCACTTTTTATCTTTTTTTGCCATGGTTAAATTTAAAAATACAAAATCTACTAACAATGTACAACATTGAATTTGAAGAACCCCATGAATTATACAGTATATTTTTTGTATAAAGGTTGACACTGCCAACATAACCAAATACTATACACAAACGCAACTACAGTAGAGTGAGGGTGTCTCGTAGGTGGTCTTCAACTAGATCCTAAGGGTGATACACAAACTCACCTCAATGTCTATACACACAGATCATCAATTTATGCTGTCTGCAATCCCAAAATGTCTTAAATTTGCCAGCCTACCATATAAGTAAAGATATCCTACCTAGTATGGTATGCTTCTCAATAAATTACTGATAAGGTACAGGACTAAAATGCACTTAATACTGTGGACCATTAATGTTATCAAAATAGCCATTTACAGCTCCATGTATATGCCATTAACTGTGAAGTGTACGAACAATCTGAATATATCATAACATCACACTAAGACCCTATCCTTTGGTAGTAAGTGCTTCCTTTCTCATTTTTATCATGGATAAGGTACAGTATATGGAACTGCCTTACAAGATAACCACCGCCATGGTAAGTCTTGTGGCAAATGAAAGCAAAAATATTGTTGACAAGGGAATCTTCACTAATGTCAAAATGTGACAAATAGTATACTGAGCAGAAGATTACTGTATTGTGCATACATTATTTCAGAAAAACACTTTCTTCTAAAGTATTTTTAGTCATTTATACAGTACAATACAGTGTATACAACTGGTATTATTATAGGGGCTATTTTCTTGACGTGTCAGTGTATCCTATAACTGTCATGGCTTTGATCTGCCGTCCATCTGGTTTGCATTCTACCACATTATTCATCATTGCCATGCCATCAACTCAGGTTTGGCTTGGTTTGTCAGGTTAGGTTTGGTTCATTAGGTTAGGTCAGGACCACCCCAAAACCCTGATTTCTAAAGCTCTAGCCCAGCACTGTATTGATGTTAGCACATCTCAGAAATACTATAAGAGAAGTATCTTAGAATGGCTCATATATGCAAAATTACAGTACCAGTGCATGACAAATCCCCCTCAACCCAAAAGCCCCAATTTTCCAGGTTCTCCCGCAGCAATGTGATTTTAAATAATAGTTTACGGTGCTGGTAATATATAGACAGAACCGTAACCTAAAATTGTCTGCAATTATTGCATATAATCTAACTGAAAAACTACTGATACAAAACATCTGGAGTACTGTAGACCCTCGATATACAATGAAATATTACGTTTATCTACTACCGGTATTTAATTTTACACTCGGTCAATAAGTGAAAGTCATCAAATGTATTCTCAGGTTACTGTTATTCATTACCATACAGACAAAGTGATTTACTGATCTTGTGCTAATAGGATAGTGCTAAATTTAATCATCTTATATTGAAGGCTACTACTGCCTAGAATGAAAGCTCTCATCATCATCATCATCATAAAAAAAAAATTAAGACTGAACCCTACCAAACCAATAATCTAAACCTTTCTGGGTAAACTTCTTCTAAAGGTCAAGTGAAAGTTTTAAGCAGTTATAATATATTTTGTAATGTATCAACAACAGTCAAGAAAATATGCATAGACCTAAGTTAGTACACGTTCCAACTTAAAAAAAACAAAAAAAAACGCCAAAGATACATGGCAATGCTACACTCTGATCCTCACTACCAAATATATAAATAGTGGGGTCTTTGGACGGTACAAAAGCCGGCGCAAAAGTTTGTGTCCAAGTATAAGACAATGAGCAAGACCGTCGAGATTATATAAATAAAATAAAAAATAAATGAAGACGTAACTTACCTTATAGATGTTACTCCAAGCTTCACACTGTCTTCTGCTGCTCCTATGGCCATTTATAACAATTTGACACTCTTATTCACTCCCTCCCAACCTACCTACATGTTGCTAACCCACACCCACACACACACACAGATACGCTGACTGACTGACTGACTTGACTTGACTGAGTGATAATTATTACCGAGTGACTGACTGACTGAGTTGCTGACACTTCCAGGGGTCCCCACACATCTCATCTTGCCCCCACTAATTCCCAGGGATACAATGACTGACGTACTGGACAAGGGTGTTGGCCAGGTGGTATACCAGTCTCTTGGGTTGACTTCAGAGCTTTATATTGGAGAAAGAGGTAACTTTAGTCACTGTCCCGGTGGTAAATAACATTACGTATTCACATGGCGTCGTCTGCCCTTCATCCCTCAGCTGATTTTGGGATCTTACTTTTAATACTTTTATGTAAGTAGGCCTATATGGATGCTTTTAGATTAACCTGACAGTTCCTTAGTCATCTACTTGAAATATAATCCTTTATTTGAGTGAGTACGTTATATATAGGCCAGTATTAAAAAAAATTCTTCATCAAAGAAAGTGCACATATTTATGGGACACTTAATAAAAAGTTGGTAAAAGTAGGCCGATTCTAAATAAAAGATATACCCAATTAACAACATTGATATACACATCCTCTCATATGCATGTGTATACAGAGATGTGCAATTACCGTATTTTACGTGCGAGACTGAAAGGACCATTTAATTATTAAATATAGAGATCTATAAATGTATAAGCAGTGTTGTCAGGTGCAGGGAAATTTATCTGTTTTAGGAAATTTTGAAGTTCACACAGGGAAATTTCTACCTGGCAGACGAAATACCCATTATACCTCCATGGAAATACCGAATAGACCGTCAATGTTCAGGAGTAAACAGGGTAAAAAGGGAAATTCTGATGTTGAAGTTGGGGAAATTTCTTCAAGCAGACCTGGCAACACTGACTATAATTTCAGTAGCGAACTAGCGATAATAATAGTGGCGTGTAATACTAATGGTGGGTACCGTGGGTTTGAGCACCTGTGTGGAGTGCAGTGCTTGGTGAGTTTGAGGCTTACGAGACACACATATATATTTCTAATGGAAATTTCCTGGTATAGTGATTGGGCCTGGCGTCAGGTTGGGTTAGGTTCAGGCAACAACAATATGGCGGACAGGTAATTGAAATAGGCTTAATTAATTAGTGCATGTGTAACTTGCAATCAGCGCTAGATAAACAAAAATAATTATGTAATAAGATGTTGTAGTATTATTTAAGGAGATATAGGCTGCTTGGAGAGTTTTCGTACTGTACATAATATTTTTGAAGACAAAAAGGATTATTTATAAGTAATCAAACTTACAATAATTTACCAGTGTTTACAATTTTCTACCAGTGCTTACAGTAGTACACTGCTGCAGAGGTCTTAACCTGGATTAGTTACTCAGTTATAATTGATTCTTTACCTATAACAGATACCTCAACATGTCAGGATTGGTATAATAGCCATATTTTCATTAAGAGTGTCCAATTTCTTTGTGTTTTTTTCCTCCACCTAACCTCAAGATCGAGGCTGTGTACCTAATTGTGATTATTTTATTTGGATATCAGTTGTCCTTGTCTGTGGTTATTTTAAATGTTACCAAAGTGTATTCCTAATATTAACACTTTTATTCCAGATCAGGGTGTGTGTACTGCGACAAGGCTTTCACAGACGCAGCATGCAAGTGCAGGCAGTCACACACACAGGAGACTCCCTACCATCACCAGTACCATCAACATCAACGGCTAAAGGTAGGATTTATTATATAATATATGATAAATATATTGGATGTAGGGAAGTTTTTCATTTTATCAGAGGGAAGTAGGACAAGGGGGCACAGCAGGAAAATCAGGAAGCAGGGATGTACAATTCCTCAAAAAAGTATCGGCACTCAGAGGGTCCTGTTAAATAAAACAACCACCACAGCTACAAAGATATATCAGTGTTGAGTTACCCCTTCATTTTAAGTAGGCTACATCTCTGACCAATGAAAACGTATCATGGGAAACCACGATATATAGTAACATAGTCATTAATTTCCCACCATGTAGCCTATCAATATTAAATAACTTCATGGCCTTTAGCGGCAACGTTTCCCAGAGTGTTGGAGCTTGTACTAAAGGTAAAGAAAGAACTTAAAAAAAAATAATTATGTTATTTGCGACTGATGAATAAGGTACATGTTTGGGTAACCATTAACGAAGCTTGTGTGAGTTTTCGTAGTTTTCGCGGTACAGCAGAGCCACCTTGCGGCTATGGGAATCACTATCAGCTGGCGCCTTTACAGAAGCGGTGTGCGTTTTTCATTTTATTGAATTTGCTGAAGTTGATTTTGAGACTGAAATGGGGATTACTGGGTGCTCATCAATAAAATGTTCCATCAACTCTAAGTGGAATAAGGACCTATCAAGTTTCCGCTTTTCAAAAGATCCTGAAAAACGCGAGTGTTTACATAACTTAGCAAGCTATCAAGTTGACTGATTGTGATAGTTATACTTATAGGCTACTTTATAAATTTTGGTGGTAATGACTCTGATATTAACTGGTGTTAGATAATGATACCTTATCCTTTCTTAAGTACGGTATTGTACTGTAGTCTGTTTATCTATTTGTTCGTGTTAGTTAGGACTTGGGATGGAATAGATTGCATTTACATGTTCCTTACCCCCAGACTGAAACTATATGGCTTCAAGGCTTCAATCTTGCAGACCACAAGATATAATGAAAGTAACTCCTGATTTCTAGATCCTCTCAAGCTTAGAAAGAAAGCCGAAAATAATTGATTCTAAAACACATGTAACAGCTCCTCATAGCAAAGTTATAATGCTCTCATGTACTGCTGGTGACGACAGTATACTATACTGTATGTACAGTACACCCACGATCCAAAGTTTCTCTACCCGTTCGGCTGGAGGGAGGGCAAAGCCGGTTGTCAGACTGGTGTACGAAGTAAGAAAAGAGTCAGAGTGAAGTTCACTTACCACAAACCATAAACCCGTAGTCATGAAAATGAAATATACGAATGCAAGAGTAAGAATGTATTTGTGACTTCGGCATAGTTGTAGTATTGTAGGCAACAACAACGTGTATCATCTCACTATTTTAAATTTATTTTTTTTAAATTCGTACTGAAAATGAATTAGGAAACAAAATACAAAATTAACAACAAACACAAAAACTACTTCACTATCTAAATTCACATCTAAATTTATATATAAATCTGTCAATTAATTTATAAAATATATATTACCTATTTCGATTACTAAGGGTAGAAATGAATATTTGAAGCCTTAAAACGAATCAAAGCACGTGCCGTGAAGCAATGCCAGGCAGATCCCCGCCCGTCAACATCAGTTGGCTGATGTTTGACAACCACAATTGAAAAAAAACCATAGGAGATATCCCAGTATGCGTTATAATTCAATTCCTCATTAACAATGCCTACTATTATTCTTCATATTCAATATTTGTGGCATATGAACATCAATCATTTATACATTACTGAATGGATCCCCCGTTCTACAGTAGTACATTTATGCAAATATGAAATAGGCACATCAGAAACGGAGCCTCTCGTTCAGCACAGGGTAGGATTGATTGATTGATTGATATTAGGCGCCGCAACAGCGAGGTCATATAGCGCCAGAGAAAGGTGATAGAGAGGTGTGACAGCAAGCAGGAAGGAAATAAAATGAAAAGAGGCACAGGGTAGGATGAGACGTTGTGTGTAGAGGTGCGTCCAATAATTCTATGCTTGATATGGTGCCCGTGTCTATTTCATGTGTCTGCAACTGGACATGTAAATATATATACGGTATATCACACATACTATGTTTTTTTTGTGTGTGTGTGTGTGCCATAAAATTCCTTCGGGTTTAATAAGGAATATGGCTTAGACCCTCTCCTTTTATACACAGTTTAATTTTTTCTACCTGTCTGTTATAATGTGCTTCATGTAGCCTAGTCGGTAAGCGATCATCTGTACCGTGGGTTTTGCTACAGTGCTTTCATTTCCCACGTGCTTCAAGGTATGTCAACTAAGAATGATTGATTGATTGATAATAGGTGCCGTAACAGCGAGGTCATATAGCGCCAGAGAAAGGTGATAGAGAGGTGTGCAACTAAGAATGAAGATTAAGTTTAAGGGAGTCATATTTTTGGTACAATGGAATGCCTTGATTCCTCCAATGACCACATGGACAAATATAATGATGGCCTGTTGCTTGGAATAGTTTGTAGGAATCACCCACTTTAAATTTATCAACACTATACTACACCCCTCTTGACTGAGGTTTCCATCCAATACAAAGGGTTTTAAGTACATAGAGCATCTAATAACAAGGGGTTTCCCATCTGTAATTAAAACCTCCTGCCAGAGTACAAACAAGGCCACAATCGCCCTTAATTAAGCACTCTGATTCCTCCAAAGTATGTCAGGAAACAGGACTAGATTAGCAAAATAAATGGTAGCCTGTTGCTTGAAATTGTTTTTGGGAATCAATTGCTACAGATTTACCAACACTGCAATTTTCTCTTAATTATTTAAAAGGTTCACTGGGTTCCCAATAGTTGTTTATAATATTGATGATGTGGAATAATAATAATAATAATAATAATAATAATGGAATAATAATAATGATGATGTTTATAATATTGATGATGTGTTACAGTATTGATCGAGATGAACAAACTGGTACACACTGATTTATTGGTATGTATGTATGCATTTTCAGTGGCCTACATAAGCGTACACAAGTAATATCGTTTACTTTGACACACACACACACACAGAGGCACACACACACACTTGCTCGCACACTATTGCTCATCGACACCCATGCGTGCACACCAACTCTCTCTCTCTCTCTCTCTCTCTCTCTCTCACAAACGAATTTCTCTCCCATCACTCCATGAAGTAACACGCTTTTTTAAATTAGCAGAAAGTCGTCTCGCTTTCCTCATTGGCACAGGGTTAAGGGGGGAGGGGTGGTTGTACAGTGTAATTGGTATAAAAATCTGTAGCAACTGATTCCTCCAAACAATTCTAGGCAACAGGCCACCATTATTTTAGCTAATCTGGTTCAAATTTCCTGGCGTAATTTGGAGACAACAAGGTGCTCCAATGTATGTAGGCTATGTACTGTACCAAAAGTGTATTATCCCTTTAATTGGCGGAGTCTGCCTGGGCGCGGAATGAAACCGTACAGGACGGGTTCTATTTCTGTGTCGGGTGGATTTGTTCGGATATCTATATACCGTGGGTGGAATGATTGTGGTTCGGTTTTGGTTTGTTATTTTGTCAGGAGAGATTCTTGTGTTTATATCCGGAACGAGTCGGCATGTTCACAACCCTACTGATCTCGGCTCGAAAATCGGAAATGAGTGCACGAAATATTCTTTAATTAACCTTGTTTTTTCCACTTTACTGACGCGACGCAGTGGGTAATTACTGTTAATAACATTTCGATGACTGAGTTTTCCCTATGAACGACACTACTGCAAGCACCAAACCAGTGAATGACGAGATGCTTTAATGATCCCAACTTAAATATGTGAGAGAAAGTTTGTAAATTAGAGGTTGCACTTTTGCCTCTGGTTGTCTCGTAGGGTAAAATTTCCTATAGTTACTTCTTAGAAATTTAGATCAAATTAATGAATTGTCTTTGTTGACCTGTGACCCCATTTTCCCTTCGTGTCAATTTATTATTATTATTTTTAATTTTCATGACTTTCTCCTGAAGAATCTGTGGGTTCATTTGAGCATTTGTTTTGGTGGTGAATTGGAGGTGTACTGATTCCTCCAACCATTGCCAGAAAACCGACCATTTCAGTATACGAGTAGATAGATTGGTCTAGTTGCATTGTAAATTCCTATAATGAACGACACCCTGAAAACTATGTCAATTATCAGGTTAGTTATTTTATAATGATTTTATTCTAATTTGTATCGACGTTACTCCAGACAAACAACCAAATTAAAACTATGTCAATTATCAGGTCAGTTATTTTATAATGATTTTATTTTAATTTGTATCAACGTTCCTCCAGATAAACAACCAAATTAAAACTATGTAATTTATCAGTTTAATAATGTTATCTATATGATTGTATGGTACTTCTTTCAAACACACGACTCCCTTTAAAACTATGTCAATTAATTATCAGGTTAGTAACTAATGTCGTATATCTATTTTTATCTTAGACTTCCCCCAGACAAACGACCCGCTTAAATCTGTATGTCAATATTGTCAGGTTAGTAATCAATGTTGTCTTTTTATTTGCATCCTCGTACCCCCTAGACGAACGACCCCTTTAATTAAAACTATATGTCATTATTATCAGGTTAGTAATTAATGTCGTCTCTTGTATTTTGCATCAACGTTCCCCCAGACAAACGACCCCCTTAATTCTATGTCATTATTATCAGGTTAGTAATGTTGTCTTTTAATTGTATACATAGTAGTTACTCCATATGGTTTTAGTAACTGAGGAGAATCGCCACTGGAAGTCTAAGAGATCATTTATTCATTTTTGTTCCGGGAAACAGAGGAATCAACAGAAGTCTATTTATTTTGTGTTGTATTAACTTGTTGTGTATCAGAGAGAGAGAGAGAGAGAGAGAGAGAGAGAGAGAGAGAGAGAGAGAGAGAGAGAGAGATCCATGACTTTTCCTACATACCACCCTAAAGAGAAAATAAATGAATCACCCAAAGCCAGTGCACCATAATGAGAGAGAGAGAGAGAGAGAGAGAGAGAGAGAGAGAGAGAGAGAGAGAGAGAGAGAGTAGAAGGGAGAAGAAAAGAGAGAGTGACTTGAGATGAAGCTCCCAAGAGACGACAGAAAGAGAAAATGACGAAGAAATTAAAACACGAGAAGAAAATAAAATACGAGCTCCAAATTCCTCCACTCCCGCTCGTCAAAGTGACACTTAGACCTCGAGGGGAGAAAAAAAAAATAAAAATAGAGAACACTAAAAGAAATTGGTATAATCTCGTATTTTGCTGCAAATGTTTCCGCTTTGGATGAATGCCCTCAGATCCACCTTTTCTTTTATACATAATTATATACAGTACGATACATTATTTATTTTTCAACTGAAGCATCTAAGTATTTTCCAAGAAGTGGTCTAGGTGGGTAGGTAGGTAGGTATGTGATTGGGTAGGTAGGTAGGTAGGTAGATAAGTGGGTAGGTAGGTGATTGGATAGGTAGGTAGGTAGGTAGGTAGGTAAGTGTGTAGATAGGTAGTAAAGTGTATATGTATTTATGTATGTAAGAAAGAGGTTGGTAGACAGACAAGAGGAAGGGAGGACAGAGAGAGACATACATGCAAGATAAATGGATTGATAGATGCATGAATGGATGACTGAATGGATGGATTCACACGGGAAAATTTGGTGGCAAATAAGTGGGTGAATTCTGATTGAAAGGTGCATGGTAGTGGAGATGCGGTGACATATATACGGATATTTTAAATGATAGACGTGTGATTTTGACAATGATGGGAGTGAAAGTAATGGAGAGAGAGAGAGAGAGAGAGAGAGAGAGAAGAGAGAGAGAGAGAGAGAGAGAGAAGAGAGAGAGAGAGAGAGAGAGAGAGAGAGAGAGAGAGAGAGAGAGAGAGAGAGAGAGAGAGAGAGGTGAGGTGGGGGGGGGGGGGAGGGGGGAATTGGTGGTGGTGAAAGAAGATATGATAAAGTGGAGAAAGAGAGACTGGTGCTAAGGATATTCCACACTACAGAGATTATTATGAGGAAGTGATGAGGATAATATCTCCCTCTTTCACTCGCTGTGTGTGTGTATATGTGTGTAGTGTACTGTTTTATGTGTGTATATGTGTGTAGTGTACTGTATGTGTGTGTGTGTATATGTGTGTAGTGTACTGTATGTGTGTGTGTGTGTATTTGTGTGAATGTGTGTTTACTGTACGTTGATAATCACTGAGGAGTGACCAAATTAACTTTCAAGTTCTCAGAGGCTTTAATGAATCTGGTTTGAACACAGAAAGAAGTATATATTGGTGTCGAGTAATTCCTTTATTATTATTTTTACGTTGTGACAGTGACAGTACAGTGTAAGGCAGGGAAAGCAACGCCTGTAACAGTTCTCACATTGGAAACTATACCGTATACGCTATTCTTAATCAGGCTATGGAAAGAAATCACTCCTCTCACGCACCTTTAATTCACTCGAGGTTAGACGCCTCTTCAGACCCGAGCCATACACTCCCTATCAATTCTACAACAGTTTCTCCTTTCTTTCTATTCCCTTTGTGCTTAATATATCAACTAGCTACTGTCCCCATTTATTCAACCCTACACATTCCCTTTCAATTTTTCAACTGCAACTCCTTTCCTTCTATATATGTCCTTCGCGCTTAAGGGGAAATTTCAGTGTTAGTAAATCTGGAGTAACAGATTCCTCCAAAATATTTCAAGCTACAGGCCACCATTATTTTTGTTAATCTGGTCCTGTTTTCTGGCATATGTTTGAGAAATCAAGACGCTCCAATGAACCAAAAATAGACCATCCCTCTTAAACTACTGTCCCAATTTATCCACGACTGCAAATGATCAAGAAAAAAATAAAGATAATATCGTACAGAAGAAAACCATTTGGATATTAACACGACCCCGAGAAAGAGGTCAGTATTCACGGGTATAACTATATGCTGATTCCAGAGTGGTTTGTTTTGGTTTGCAAGCATCCTAACGAAAGAAACTGAACTGTGTAAGTGACTCATGAGTGAATTATTTGATGAATTTGATGACTCCACTGTAAAACTATCGTAATAATGGAACTACCTGACAGATTTTGTGGATATGGATACTGAGTTTGTTGGATATAATTAAGACTGACAAGTGTGGTTGGGGAGGATACTAACAAACCAAAGTCACTGTGGAATCGGCCCTGTATCTCGGCTCCATAAAATCCTCAAATGTTAGCCACAGTAAACCGTAAGAGGATGGCATATTTTTTGGTACATTGGAGTGCCTTGATTCCTCCAAAGTATGCTAGGAAACAGAACCAGAAGAGCAAAAGTAATGGTGTTCTGTTGCTTGGAATAGTTTGGAGGAGATTTACCAACACAACATTTCCCCCTTAAAAGGATAGTATATTTTTTGGTACAGTCATTATAACGCCTTGATTCCTCCAAAGTATATGGCCAGGAAACAGGACTAGAATAAAAAAAAAAAAAAAAAAAAAAAACTCATGCATGATGGCGGGGAATATTTTTGAAATATCAGTTGTTTCAGATTTACCAACACTGTAGTAGCATACCATCTTAAAATGACTGAATGTGACAAGAAGACGAATCGTGACCTTTTCCACTCATATTCAGAGAAACCAAAGGTGAAGAACGTACTGAAAAAAATAGGTAAATAAATGTGTGTGTATATATATATATATATTGGCCTGCTTTCACTCAACCCAAACTGCACTTTCCTTCACTTTTTCTCTTTGTCTAAATATTTCCACGAGTTGGCCTAATTTCTCGCTCCAACTGAAATGACTGGTGTGTGTGTGTGTGTGTGTGTGTGTGCTTGAGCGTGTGAGCGTGTATATATATTTATGTGAGTGTAAATGTACAGTACGTATGTGTTTGTGAGTGATTGTATGTATGTGTGTGTGTGAGAGAGAGAGAGAGAGAGAGAGAGAGAGAGAGAGAGAGAGAGAGAGAGAGAGTATTTGTGTGTGTGTGTGTGTGATTTTATGTATGAAAGAGAGAGAGAGAATGTGTGTGTGTGTGTATGTGTATGTGTGTGAGTTTGTTTTTATGTATGAGAGTGTGTGTGTGTGTGTGTGTGTGTGTGTGTTTGTGAGTTTGTTCTTATGTATGAGAGTGTGAGTGTGTGTGTGTGTGTTATACTCAGAGGGCCTTATGATATACCAACTGACCATCCGTGTTAGCAAACCACATAATGTATACTTGTCCTCCCATTCATTATAACGGGACTAAGACATTGGTAGTGTAATGGAGCAAACACATTCCTCCATACGGTGACACGAAACACTCCACCCCTGTATAGTTGGTTTGTTTCCTGACACAGAATGGAGTAATCAGTAGCCTTCAATTTTTCACCAACGTTAATCTTACTCTCCTTAAAGGGGTTAGGCTATAGTACAGTGTTTGTAAATCTGGAGTAACTGATTCCTCCAAACTATTCCAAGCGACATGCAATCATTAATTTTGTTCATCTGGTCCCGTTTCCTGGCATACTTTGGAGGAATCAAGGCACTCCAATGTACCAAAGGTGTCTTACCCTCTTTAAGTAGGTAAATAGGCCTCCTCCGGGCTGTGGAGTATTGAGGGCCCTATATATGACCGTATAATATAATTGGAGGCTTCTGATTCCTCCTAACTATACTATAAAACAAACTCCTTCATTATGGGTGATGATTCGTGGCAATGTTTGGAGGAGTCAGAAACCTCCAATTATCTAACTATGTCGCTGAGTTCTTAATTATTTCTACCAATCGTTTTCTACAGCAGGGATCGACGGGTCAATGAAAAGTTCCAATATGTTCTCCATATAATAATAAAGATAAGGAGGGTGTAATGTAGTCTAGTCCAGGGTGAAATCAATCGAACTTATATAGACAAAAACTATCGACGTCTGCGATTTTCTGTGACAAACACCATTCCATTCTTCTTGATTATAGCAGATCAGATGAGTAAGGACCTTTCCTGGGGGTACTGCCTGCGAAAATGTGGGCGATACTTTAAGAGTAAAGCTTCCCTTCGGACCCGAGTCTATCTCTTTCCTTATATCCTTTAAATTGAACATGGCCACTCCGCTCGTCCCTTCCGCCAGAGTTCATAGATTTGTTCCCATCTAGTTTATCTGAGAGATGGGATTTGTATACGAAGCTTTCTCAGGGCTCGATAAGCAGGGAATCATTTTTGATATCCAAATTCTTGAAAACTATTTCAGTTAATATATTTACCATAACATACTTCTTCTAAAATAATCAAATATTATTGGTCTGTAAGATTTTTTACCACGTTAAAATCTCCGTCTCCCAACAGCTATAGTTAATGTGGGTCATGGTTGTGAAGGTGATATTGCAACCACAACATTGTGTACCGCGTGTCAGCTTTCTTGACACAGATCACCGCTGACTGTCATTAAGGGCACCAGACTCGTCCGAATTATTTTACCTGTGGTGGGTGACTCTTCCTATTTTTTGGTTTAATAATACTTTTTGTTATTTTGATGATTTGGGAAAGAAAATGACAGTAATACAACACCAAAATATGAAGCATTATATATATACCGTACGTATTTGGATGCTTATGATGACAACTGTGGTCATTATTACGTCAACTCTAAACGACACCAAGTACCAAACAAGCATGTGTCCTTAACTATGGACTACATGCTGTTACAGGCACCCGAATGATAATAATTATATTTCAATCTTTATCGCAAAGTTTAGGATCGTCCAATTTTCTATACGCATTCTCCCTGGGCGTAGAAAGCAGTATGTGTAATATAACAAAACACTAATACCAACAGAAACGCCTATACTACCCTCACCACTGCCAAAAACAATAACGACGACAACAACAGCGTAAAGAGAAACACCCACACTGCACATCACCATCACCACAACCAACAACAACAACTACAACAACAACGTAAACAGAAATACCTACATTACATCACCATCACCACAACCAATAACAATGATAACAACAACGTAAAATAGAAACATCTACAGTACATCACCACAACCAATAACATCAACAAAACAACAACATCAACGTAAAACAGAAACACCTACAGTACACTCGTGATGCGTAATTTCTGACCAGGACTATATGAGCTCCATGTCCCTTTTCCGTCCATACCAGAATTTCACATTAATAAATAAAATAGTGACTACTTTAATGGTCAAGACATAATACGGCAAATTTTATACATTTCCAGATCTTTACCTTGATAATATATTTAATTAAGAGTAAGTATGGTCTGTATCTTGCCATGCACGACTACAGTAGGTCTAAAACTCCCTGGTCAGAAATTATGTATCACGAGTGTACATCACCATCACCACAAACAACAACATCAACAAAACAACAACAGCAACAGCATAAACAGAAACACCCATACAACAACAAAACAACAACAGCATAAACAGAAACAACAACAACAACATAATCACCACGCTATCGCCACGCATCTTCACTCCAGCATTGTAAAAGAAACTACTAGAGATCTAACAACAATAAGAACGAGAACCAACCAACAAACACCTGCGAGGCCCCGAATGGCTGACTGACTGGCTGGGTGGGTAGGTAGAGATGTTGGTCATGTTGACTTTAGAGAACAAACAGCACGGTGGAGAGTACAGTATACATGCATGCACCTTCATCCATCCCCCTCCACCACCATGCACACACCCCGACAACAACAACTACCACTACTACTACTACTAACACTACTACTACCCACCTCCATGCACATACGTAGGCGACCACCACCACCACTACCCTCTACTATGCACCCAACCATGCAGGCAACCATCACCACTACTATTTAACACCACTACCCACACAACCACCTTCATCCATCCCCCTCCACCACTATGCACACACCCCGGCAACAACTACTACCCACACTACTACCCTCCACTAGACACACCCCGGCAACAACCACTACTACTAACACTACTACTCATACTACTACCCACTACTATGCACCCACTCAGGCAGCATCCACCACCACCACTACTAACACCACTACCCACACAACCACCCTCGTCCATCCCCTCTAATACCATGCACCCACCCCGACAACCACTACCACTGACACTTACTACCCATACAACCACCCATTACCAACCTTTATTTCTGCACTGCTTAACCATGCACTGCTACCCTTCATATATCCATCATCACCACCACCACAACTATTACCACCCCAATCACCACCACCACCACCACCATTCGAACCATCACCCCACCACCACAACCACCCTTTATCTCCACCACCATCACCACCACCACCATTCGAACCATCACCCCACCACCACAACCACCATCACCACCCCCACCACCACGACCACCGCGGGGCAGAGGTGTGTGTTGTGCTGCCTCACTGTTTACTCCAGCCTCTCAACTTTTCATGTGTTGTGTTGCTGCGCCTTAGGAATATATTAATGTTAAGGCAACGTATAAGAATATTTTAAGGCGAGATTCTCTTGTTGGTGAAATTGGAGTGCTGCTGATTCCTCTCAACTATACCACGAAACATGCAGATCCTCTATTAGCAGCATTATGGTTGTCTGTATCCTGGTATTGTTTGGAGGAATCACTAACCTTCCCCCTTTACTTCACACTGATGATGATTAATTAACGGTGTGGTCACGGTCCGTCCGACACCTTCTTCCATATTTACTGTTTCTGTATTGGATATTGGTTTCATACATGGCCGGTAATGAGGTTCAGGTCGTTGCCAATACACACACACACACTCACATGAACTTGCATACAAACACACACATAAACATACTCACTCACATGAACTTGAACACACACACACACACACACAGTACCAATAGAAAACTCTCCCCCACACCCAGCCTGTATATTTTTGTAGTTAATTTTCGACGCTCATCATGTGAACCCGCAGAAAATTAATGAGAAATGTGGCACAAGTCGCGTGTTCATAGGTTCTCATTAGGTATGGGAGATGGACTAGGCAGACGGAGGAGAAATCGAACTGAAGCAGGTATCACACTGGCACGATTTCACCTTTCATCTTCTGAATAAAATAACAGTTGCATGCTTAAGGGGGTCATAATTTGTTGTGGGTGACTTGAAGGGGTAACTATTCCTCCATACCAAGCCATGCAGACAAAAAAATTACCTTAGTATACGAGAAAGGGAATCGGATTTGTTGCAGTGTTCAGAGGGCCTCGTAGTAGACTCCATAACACCCACAACAAACTACCCTCTTAAGTCAAGGAAAAAAAAGTGAATTGCACACTTGCGCTTCACATGAAATCGTCGTGCCTATAAAAACGGTTTGCACTCCACACTTTGTAGCATGATACAATTGTGTAACACCATAATAACAGACTATTAGAACAAGTTCTTTTGCCTGAGTGTTGTTGTTCAGTAACTGCAAGATATAAGTAATATACATATTCCAATTTTAACTTTGAGACTCCAGCTTAGCGGAACAATATTATCTTATCACATTATTGCTATGGGAGATATATGTGTAATCTTTTTAATTCTTAGTTTGATGGCTAGGCTCATTATGTCGCGAGAGAGGACAATATGTGTGTGTGTGTGTGTGTAGTAGAGAGAGAGAGAGAGAGAGAGAGAGAGAGAGAGAGAGAGAGAGAGAATATGGCTTGTTATAAAGACAAGGTGTATATTTAGGTCTGAGACATTTTCTAAGCTATATACAATTATCTCTTCCATCGTATACGCTACATGGAGTGAAAGACAAACCTTGATGATGCCTTGGATTCCCTTCTCCCACCATCATCTGCACGAGAGGTGATGCTAGTGGACTTTAAAATTAGATACCTTATAGTCATTTGTCAGTAAATTGAAGGCTGCTGAATCAAACTATGTCACAATGAGGTATAGCCTATATAGACGCTGATTTGTTGCACACTATAAAACAATCAGTATCTTCCAACTGGCCAACTAATTTTTGCCTCCTTCATGGTTCTTATAGATGGTGAGAACTCATTTAGAAAAGACAACAAGGGCGAAGGGAAATTACAAGCAATTAATTTATCTGATGAACAGTGATCGCGCTTGCTCGTGTGTAGTTAACCGGTCTCATAAACCCATGTCCAGTGACGGAATAAAAAATTGCAGCTACCCTCGATAGTAGGTAGCTCAAACGGTCTCCACATCAAGAATATTGAGAACTTATAATTTTTCCGCGGCAGGACGAGGCACTCAATAACACTGAGGTCTACCACGTGTATCTGGAATTTGTAAAGAATGCAGTAAGCCAGTACCTGTATATACAATGAGGACTTATTCTTCATTTCCAGGTTACCCTACCGAGAGATCAGAAGAGGAGGGAGGAGGAGAGAGGATGACTTGGCCTTACTTTGTGCTCTCACGGATATTTAGATAAACTTTCTCTTTATCATTGCACTATAAGAAAGTGGACGGGTAGCACATGTATTATTGCAGTCCTTTCAAATTAGAGAAAACTGCGAAATATACCAGACAAACTTCAGTAACAAACTTGGTGGAACCTTTACTATTTATTCAATGATTATGTATGTAATGGACTGAGAGACTGATACATAATAGTCAGACACGTAGGTAGGCATGATTGGTGTTAAATTGACAAAAAGAAAAAGAATGAAAATAAAACACACACACACACACACACACACACATTAGCATAGACAGACAGACTATAGGTATTTTACAGACATAGACACACGTGTAGGTTTTTCACAGACAGACAGACTATAGGTATTTTACAGACATAGACATACGTGTAGGTTTTTCACAGACAGACAGACTATAGATATTTTACAGACATAGACATACGTGTAGGTTTTTCACAGACAGACAGATGACAGATGAAGGGCGACACAACCAGGATGCAGGTGACACACACATGAATACAAACATCAGATCACTTCACAAGGCTGTACAGTATTATTATTTACAGTACAGCGTGTGAATCGTATACTCTTAAAAATATACCCTGTAAATCCTACATATATTCACGATGCGATGACAGTGATGTGTGGTGAGAGAATACTATTACAAACACGATCCATCTTTTCTTGTGGGTGTTGAGAAGCCTGTCACTGTCACTAAAATTATTCTTACCGCGATTCACAGTTCCGTATAACATTATCAATATTTCCCAAAGAAGAGAGGGATTTCTAAACATCGAGGGAAGATGTTCAACCACAGCTCGACCTGCCATCTGGCTGATACTAGCTTGGGAACATCCCATTACCCTTTTCATGTCTGTACCTATATTTATTGATAAGTTCATGTGTGTGTGTGTGTGTGTGTGTGTGTGTGTGTGTGTGTATTTTTACAGGATTGAGTCAAGCTCGTAACGTCCCAGTTCTTAAAACCCAATTATCATATTTTCTTTAATATTAAATAATCACTTTTGGTTATACGTTCCATTGATCTGTTACTCTATTTGGAAAGCTGTATTTCTGTACGTGTGTTTGTGCAAGCAGTACCGACCTAAAAAATTGCACTGGCTTCCCCCATAAACAGGGCTGAATATAATATTTACACTTCCAGTTTTGCTTGCTTGAGAGAAAGAGAGAGAGGGGGGTTGGGGAGAGATGAGTATTGCAGCCACTGTGTAGCTGGTAATAAGGCGTAAAGTAACACTGATCTCACCAAGCAGTGATATTTTAGTTCCATCCTGATGATTTACATGTGTGTGTATGTGTGTATGTGTGTGTGTGTGTTGATGCTGTGTGACAAGCCTCGGTGATAACCCAGATCTTCGCACACATACACACAGAGTCGATGCTGCGTTACGCCACACTGACACACATGGTTCACCGCACACACGCACATAGCCTACACACACACACGTACACGTACAGAGCCACATGGGTGTACTGGTGGTAGGGTGGTGGTCTAGAAGCTGGAGACCTCGCCGCGGCAGTAGCAAGTGAACCAGTAGGGAGTGTAGACGTGTGGAGCGGGGCTGCAGCTGTACCCTTCACTCCCTCTCTTACATTTGTGTTTACGGGGTTACAATTCCAGTCACACTCACTCACAGTACACAAGTTCCGTAGAGTTAGCGACCACACAGACACCTTGGTTTGTTAGTGGGGTGGTCAGCCATTATACTGGCTCACTTGCTGATAATTATTCAAGTAAATAAGTATACAGTAATATAAAGGTCTCTTTTTTCACACACGGAATGATCCTACCTTAACTATTTAAACTAGAACAATACACTTCATTTGGCAAGCTAATATCGCCCTCCGAAAGTTGCACAGATACAGCGACTACACTAACCTTCCGCTGCCTTAAACCAGTACAGTACATGGACACACTAAGATACAGTAGAATAAACTAGCGACTACCATGTCCCCTCTACCGACGCCTGTGTTTGTTGTGGTGGTGGTGTTGGTGATGATGATGGGAGTACAGACGGTCCACAGCATCGAATTGATCGAGAACTACTACAAGGGCGAGAAATATGAACCGGAGGGACAAAAGTTAGAGGAACGCTACCCTTACTCGTCCTCCTACATCGCCATGGCCTCCGCGGGACAAGGTGGACCCGTGAGGCCTGAAGACGCCATCCATGTGCCCCAAGCTCGTATGGCTGGTGGTGGTGTTGATGGGTTTGAGGGCCGTGGTCTGACCTTCTCTGGGTTGATGCATCAGTTGGGTCTGGCTCTACGGAATCAACTCAATGTGGCTGGTGAGGTACAGGATGAACCCCGTAACCTGGACGCCAATACCAACACCAACGCCAACAACGACGCTCAGGATGACGATCTCCTCAAGGTATGTTGTTGGTTGTTAACCAGCTCATGTACAGTTCATCATTCATATTCACTTTCAGTGGACTTATTAACTCAAAGTCTACTATCACTCGGTCCATCCAAGGCTCATGAAAAATATAGAGAGATGCCGTACTGGAGTATACAGTATTTCATTCCAAACCTCGCTGGCAGATGGAACTGCTGAATCAGTATGGAAAGTCAGGAAATCAATGTTAAGTCATGGATATTGATAGATACTCAAACACAAATACGAGTATTAGTTGCCCTTTAAGGAAACTGGATAGTATTATGAACGTGTGTCTGTGTTATCCCATTTCGCATCCCACCTCTCCCTATGCCAACGTGTGGAAGCAAATCATGACTGTAATATTTTTAGTGAGAAGTAGAGTCTAGGTATGAACAATATGACTAATGGATGGAATCATAATTGTAACATTGATTTTCTTTTCATATTTAAGTCTACTAAGCGGAAGAATGAAAGATGTCAATACAGTACAGACACGAACCAAAGTCCCGCATCTGTTGAATGAAACTGAACCATTTGAATGAATCTTTCTAGCCAAACTTACAGACACCAACAGCTACAGTTTCGAATCAATATTTGGGACCGTTCAAAATTGCTGCAGAACTATTACTGAACGAATCACTAAGGAAGTACAGCGAACGAAATGGTGAAAGGTGTTATTTTGCGTCGTCCGAAAACTAAAAAAAAAAAATACAGCAAGGAAAACATATGCTGACCGAATCGATGAGAAAATAGAGGTAATTGAAATAATGTGTGGCAAAATACCGCATTCCAGCACACACACATACACACACACACACACAGATTGACAGGCAGACAGAGTAACATAGAGACAGACAGACAGACGGTGGAGGAGATTGCAACATGACACCACCACAACATTACCGTCACCACTCGTAAACAATAAAGCTTGAACAACAACAACAACAACAACATAGACCCCACCATTCCTTTCTTTCTTCGTCGTTCTTCATTTCCTTCATTTCTCCCTCTCTTCCTTCCTTACTCCCTCATTCCCTTCTTTCCTCCCTCTCTTCCTTCGTTCCTCATTCCCTTCTTTCCTCCCTCACTCCCTAGCTTCTTTCCTCATCCCTCCCTCCCTCCTTCCTTTCCTCAAGCACTTCCTCCCTGCCTCCCTCACTTCCTTTTCTCCCTTCCTTCCTTACATCCCACCCAAACGTTATTTTCTACACCACAACCCAACAGTCTTGACCCACCCAAAGCTATTAAGTCCGTCCGTCCGTCCGGTTAGTGAGTGATATGAACGACACTCAACATAACTTCGGATTACTTGACCAGATGGCGTCTATTTAAGCTTAAAATTATGTATAACTGTACTTTGGCTAATTATATTGGATCTGATCCGATGAGGCGTACTTAGAGAAATTATGAATAATTATATTGTACTTAGGCTAACTGAAGATAATTGTATATTGGTTATGTTTCTAGATTCTTATGTCTCTCTCTCTCTCTCTCTCTCTCTCTCTCTCTCTCTCTCTCTCTCTCTCTCTCTCTCTCTCTCTCTCTCTCTCTCTCTCTCTCTCACACACACACACACTTCCTGAGTACTTCCGAGACCCTAGCTAGAGGTGTTGTGGTGTGTTGGGTGAGAAAGAGTGAAGTGTATTACAGTCTGGTGGTGGTGAGGCAAACAATCAACAAACTTCACACCCACCACCAATACCACCACCACTCTCACCCATCCACTCCCACAACCACCACACCACTCTCACCCATCCACTCCCACCACCACTCCACTCTCACCCATCCACTACCACAACCACCACTCCTCTCTCACCCATCCACCCACACCTTCACATCCACCACCACCACCACACCACTCTCACCCATCCACCCACGCCTTCTCATCCACCACCACCTCTACACCACTCTCACCTATCCACCCACACCTTCACATCCACCACCACCACTCTCACCCATCCACCCAGGCCACTCTCATCCATCCACCACTCCACTCTCAACTATCCACCACCACTCCCCTACCACCAACATACCCGCCCACGCCTTCTCCCCTTCATCTTCCTATATTTCCCTTAATGTTCACTATATATACAAGGTTCAGTTTTGGGTCTCCTTAACACACACACACACACACACACACACACACACAAACACACACACAGATGGAAAACACACACAATTGCACACACACACACACACACACACACACAGATGGAAAATACACACACACAATTACACACACACACACACACACACACACACAGAAAAGAAAAAAGAAAATAATAATCATATGTAACCGTAGAAGTAACGTGATGCAAACTTGAGTCAACCGGGTTTATACTATAGACAAAACATGACGCAAATTTGAGTCACACGTGTGGGGATACGCTGTGCCAATAAAAGTTTTTGTTTACATAGAGTATTGGAACCTGCATCTATACTCAATATTGTCCGTATATACGCTTTATAATATACAGTAACCTATATAATATACAGTATAGCCTTTATAATATACAGTAGCCTTTGTAGTAGCCTTTATAATATACAGTATAGCCTTTATAATATACAGTAGTCTTTATAATATACAGTAGCCTTTGTAGTAGCCTTTATAATATACAGTATACTTTATAATATACAGTAGTCTTTATAATATACAGTATAGCCTTTATAATATACAGTAGTCTTTATAATATACAGTATAGTCTTTATAATATACAGTATAGTCTTTATAATATACAGTAGTCTTTATAATATACAGTATAGCCTTTATAATATACAGTAGTCTTTATAATATACAGTATAGCCTTTATAATATACAGTATAGCCTTTATAATATACAGTATAGTCTTTATAATATACAGTATAGTCTTTATAATATACAGTATAGTCTTTATAATATACAGTATAGTCTTTATAATATACAGTATAGTCTTTATAATATACAGTATAGTCTTTATAATATACAGTATAGCCTTTATAATATACAGTATAGTCTTTATAATATACAGTATAGTCTTTATAATATACAGTATAGTCTTTATAATATACAGTATAGTCTTTATAATATACAGTATAGCCTTTATAATATACAGTATAGTCTTTATAATATACAGTATAGTCTTTATAATATACAGTATAGTCTTTATAATATACAGTATAGTCTTTATAATATACAGTAGTCTTTATAATATACAGTATAGTCTTTATAATATACAGTATAGCCTTTATAATATACAGTATAGTCTTTATAATATACAGTAGTCTTCTCGATCATCGTGGTGCTCAGTTCGCCTCCAGGAATTTATATGACCCAATGCCACAGTGACTGACTTTCTGCATAGCGTTGGTTGGTAGCACGTAGCAGAAAAATAAAAGGAAAAATTGCAGAGAGGGAGAGAAAAAAAAAAAAGACAGAAAAAAGGAGCGAGAGTGCTGACAAAAACAAGTCTTCCCCCTCCCCCCCCCCTTTTTCCTCCCCTCCCCCCTCCCTTTCCAGTCCCCTCCCTCCTCCCTTTCCAGTCCCCCCTTTTTCCTCCCCTCACCACTCCCTTTCCAGTCCCCCCTTTTCCTCCCTCCCCCCTTTTTCCTCCCTCCCCTCTACGCACGAGAGCTCTACAGTATATGCAGGTGACACCTACTGTACAGTCCTGGACAAAAATGTGTTGCCTTGCTCCTCAGAAACTTTAATAAGTTACTTCGGTATATGAAGTAACTTGTCAAAAAAAAAAAAAAAAAAAAAAAAAAATTATATATATAACTTTTGAAGAACGACAAAATATAAATAAATTAACTGTATGGCTACTAAAATATTTACTGTATATTTAAGGGGTGATTCTCTTGTGGGTGAATGGATTCCTCCTAACTAGGCCTATACCAGAAAACAGACACCCCCAATGGTACTATAATAAGGGATCTGTTTCGTGGCATAGTTTGGAGGATTCACAGACATTCCAATTCACCAACAAAAGCATCTATCTCCCCTTAAGTTCATCGTAATTATCAGATCATTATAATATCCTCATTCATTTCTTCAGCTGTCTCATTTTCCTTCCATCACTTGTCAGATAATTATTTTTTTCCGAGACAACACACACACACACACACACACACACCTCCCTTCAGATAATCGACGTAAAATTGAAGTCACGTGACAAATGCGTTTCTATCCACCATCGATAACGGGGCTCGGATTTTTTTTTTTTTTTTTTTTTTTGGGGGGGGGGGGTCGCTCGGTGCATTGGAGGCGACCGATACCGATTGCTTTTAATTAGGTCACAAAACACTTCATCTGTTCTGCAATTGATTTTTTTCGTGTGTGTGTGTGTGTGTGTGTGTATTTACCTGGTGAAAATAATGTACTTTTTCCCTCATTTAATTCCTTGTCTTTTTACAGTATATGTTATGCTAACCAAATAATAATAATAATAATAATAAATAATAATAATAATAATAATGATAATAATAATAATGATAATAATAGTGATAATAATAATTTACACAACTTGATACGATATTTTCTTTAACCGCAACTTGTAAGCAACGGAAATAACAAAACTAATCTTAATTACACCCTGTACTTTTAGAAGCTATGGAATGCAGTTTCATGATGGCGACATGTCAATAAATAAAACACACACACACACACACTAACTAATTGACTAACTAACTAATTAACACACACACACACACACACTAACTAATTGACTAACTAACTAATTAACACACACACACACACACACACACTAACTAATTGACTAACTAACTAATTAACACACACACACACACACTAACTAATTGACTAACTAACTAATTAACACACACACACACACACACACACTAACTAATTGACTAACTAACTAATTAACACACACACACACACACACACACACTAACTAATTGACTAACTAACTAATTAACACACACACACACACACTAACTAATTGACTAACTAACTAATTAACACACACACACACACACACTAACTAATTGACTAACTAACTAATTAACACACACACACACACACACACACACACACACACACTAACTAATTGACTAACTAACTAATTAACACACACACACACACACACACACTAACTAATTGACTAACTAACTAATTAACACACACACACACACACACACTAACTAATTGACTAACTAACTAATTAACACACACACACACACACACACTCCAGTCTGCTAGCATGACACTTATTTAACTACCAGTATTAATTAATATATTATGTATACTAAAGCCTTGCACACACACACACAAAGTTTACATGCAAAAAACAACAACACACACACACACACACACACTAACTAACTAACTAACTAACTAACCGACTAACTAACTAATCAACTAACTAACTAACTAATTAACTAACTAACTAATTAACTAACAAACACAAACACACACAATCACACACACAAACTAAGAGGTGACACAGATTTGAGTGCAGTTATGATGAACGTGCCGAGAGTGTTCGAGTGGGTGATAAAAGGCTGAGAGTTTGTTCTTGAAGGGGGGTGGGAGGGGGTCGCGTACTTCTGTGTGTGTGTGTGTGTGTGTGTGTGATTATTTATTTGCTTGTGTATGTGTGTGTCTGTTTCTCTGTCAGTGTTTGTTAGCTTGTGTGTGCGTGTGTGTGTGTGAAATTATTGGTTTGTGTGTGTGTGAAATTATTGGTTTGTATGTATTTATGTGTGTGTGTGTGTGTGTGTGCGTGCGTTTATTTTCTTGTTACTAATGGATGACTATTACACAACAACATTCGACTGAGGGATGTGATATCTTGCATAATATGAAAGAATTAGTAACCCTTCATATTAAACACAATATGATTATACCCCCTTGATAATTAATTAGTCTTCCTTATGGGGGGTAATACATTTTTGGTACGTAACTAGATACTTTAGAGCGCCTTGATTCCTCTAAAATTAAAGTATGCCATGCAGGAAACAGGACCAGGTTAACAAAAATAATGGTGTTCTGTTGCTTGGAATAGTTTGTGGGAATCAGTAGCTCATGATTTACCAACACTGTACTTCCCCCCTCCCCCTTAAGGAACCCCATGATGTAGTCAGAAAATTGGAGATAAGCGAGTCCTTCAAATATTGCCACGAAACACCACCACATATACGGAAGGAGTTTGTTTCGTGGCATTGTCTGGAGGAATTAGAAGCCTCCAATTTTCATGCACGATCACAGGGTCCTTAACAGAACACTATAACACATTCTGAAAACAACTTGAGGAAATATGAAACACAAGGAGGTGACTCACTACAACACAAACAGACTGTAAGGGAGAAGCCACGTGCGACCCAGGGTGTGTTGTTAATGACCTTCACTCACCGCTGCTAACATTTCAACTTCGGTTTCACTTCCCCGTTTCCGGATGAGAGTCGGACGGAGGGAAAGGAGAAAGAAGGGAAGAAATTCAGGGTAATGAACGAGAAGAGTAGTAGACGTGGGAGTCTACTACAGTTTTCAGTATAATGGCTCTTGCGGTTACTTCCTCGGCATTAACTCTTGTCTTTGATAGAAACAGAGTAATTAGCATTTGTTTGTTGTAGCTGCTGACTCCTCCAAAACTGTCTCACAAAACAGAGCATCCTACACACACATATATTGAACGAAATAGTCAGTAGCCTCTATTTTGGTAACAACAACACATCACCCCCAACAAGTCCCCGTGAACAGCTAGCCTACTCGTAACTTGTTATTACTTTGCTTTACACCTCCTTGGCAAATGCCCCTCCATCTCCTCCTCCTCCGGGCTATTCAAAGGCTAGATATTTACGTGGTGTGGAAGGAGGGCATGTTGATGTGTTTGTAATGTGTCACTCCGTTATATGAGTAGCAAGTGTGTACACAAACATTGAGGCACGCGTCACGACCAGACCATGCTCTGTCACACAACAAATAACGCTCCACCAACATCATCATTTGCTGCACACATACACACATATGGGAATGCAAGCACATACGCACTTGTAAAATCAAACATTTACACACACACACACACACACACACACACACACACCTCCTTTTGCATATTTCCTATATCTTTTGCTAACTGTCCATGGAGTATTTAAGGCTTATGGCTTATGTGTCGGGAGGGAGGGACCTGATCCTCGTTAAAGGGCTCGTGAAGCCTATGTCCAATGTCGGAACAATAAAGATATTCATATAATCGTTCTGCAAGATTCGTCAGACCTTCCACAATGAGTGATAAAATTCTGACTGCATGAAGTGAAGCACAAAGGCGAAGGTAAACAGAGATTAGCGGTACCGTAAGGATCTGCTGTGTGAGGTTATCAATTTATGAATTTTGAGGCCACGCTTTGGCTTTAAAACCCCCTCAGAGGAGAAAATAATGTACTCCAACCCATCCCCGTTGTAAACTTAGCTTAAATAATCTTAATTTAGTGAGGTTATATTATTATAGACAAAACACCTATAGCCTACTGTACAGCAAGTTAGTTTTGACCTTGGAGGCAGGGAGTAACTTCATTAAATGGATAAAACGCGTGACCAAACAGTAGTGGAGACTCGACCTTCATTAAGAGGGAAAACGAAGCATAGCCAAGGCAAGAAATGAAAAGTAAAAAGAATGTCTCCAACCATGAGCTTAAGGCCCCTGTGATCGTGTATGAAAATTGGAGGCTTCTGATTCCTTCTGACTATGCTACGAAACAAGCTCCTTCTATATAGGTAGTTGTTTCCTGGCAACATTTGAAGGACTCATTGACATCCAATTTTCTTACTACAACACAGGGTCCCTTAAATAAACGTCAATTAGTGCTTCCGGTGAGGTGTGGTGTGGTGTGCGGCCACTTACGGTATGTACGGTAACCTCCCCAGTCCGCTACACACACACCTGTTTGTTACCGTCCACACCATACCACACGCCCCACTACACACACACACACACACACCTGTTGCTACCGTCCACTCCATACCACATGCACACCCCACTACACACGCACACACACACACACACACACACACGCCCAAGCACACGGACGCAAACACATACGTATACGCTCACCTGTTATTACCGTCCACATCATACCATACGCCCGACTACACACACACACACGCACGGATGCACACATACACACGCACGCCCACACACACATTATATATTCGTCCCTATATATATCTGTCTGTACTGTACATTCACCATAACAAGTCCTGCATCAAGTGAGTGAAAGTAAGCCATTTGAGTGAACCTTCCTCCTCTTCCTCCTGCCCTTTTCCTTCCCTTTCCCTGCCCTTTTCCTGCCCTTTTCCTTCCCTTTCCCTGCCCTTTTCCTGTCCTTCCCCTTCCCTTTTCCTGTCCTTCCTCCTCCTCCTACCCTCCTCCTACCCTTTCTTCTGCCCTTCCCCTTCCCTTCTCCTGCTTTTCTCCTTCCCTTCTCATCCTCCTACTCTCCCTCCTGCCTTTCTCCTTCCCTTCCCTTGCCTTCCTCCTCTTCCCCCTCCTCTTGCCCTTCCCCTTCCTTTTTCCTGTTCTTCTCCTCCTTCTTCCCTTCCCATTTACCCTACACAGTGCAGACCGCAAGCACTGGGCTGTAAATCAGAAGGTACAGTTAACACACATGCTTGGTTGACGCATGTGTGGTGGTTATCATAGTTTGTGCTCTAATGATCCACTACCCAGGGATTAATTTTTTAGGGTTTCTGATTCCTCCATGCGATGCAACAAAACAGATCCCTTGCTGAGGTACTAGTCTGTTTCCTGGCATAGTCTGGGCTACTTTGGAGGAATCTGTGTCCCTCTGATTTGCTCAAAACAGAATGAAGGACCCTGTGATCGTGTATGAAAATTGGAGGCTTCTAATTCCTCCTGACCATGTCACGAAACAAGCTTCTTCCGTACAGGTGGTGTTTCGTGGCACTATTTGAAGGACTCATTTACCTCCAATTTTCTGACTTTATCACAGGGTCCCTTAATGATTTACTTATCTGTGTCCAAACGCTCCTCTCATTTAGGGGGAAATCGATCATATGTCCGGATCCTCAGTGACGAGTCTGAATGTGTTAATTATAAAGAAATATCATGTTGATATATGGGATGTGTGGCATTATGTTTATATGGTGCTCAGAGTATTGATATCTGTAGTTTCTGATACTTATTTCTGTGATGCAAACTTTATTCTATCTGAGGTGTGTGTTAGTAATATTTGTACATTGTAGTATTATTTTCTGACGTGTGTGGTATGGATGAGTAACTTGGCTGTGGAAATAATATAGTAACTGAGGTGTATCGTATGTTTTAATTTTTTAGTTTAGTTTTGCTTAAGATAATAAATTCTAGCGTGTGTGGTATGTTTAGGCTAAGTGAGATGGATGTAGTATTAATGTTTGAGGTGTGTCGTGTGGTTATTTGTTGTTTACTTACGATAATAATACCAGATATGTGAGTGAGATGGATGTGGTAGGCTATTAATATTATGAGGTGTGTCCTGTGGTTATTTTTTTTATTTAGATTATAAAAAACTGGTATAATTGGTATGGATGAGTGAGGTGGTCGTTGTAATAATTTCTGAGCACTGATATTTTGTTTTGTTTACGATAATAATCCCCGATGTGTGTGGGACCTTCAATAGGAGCGTCACTTCTATAACTGTATAACTAACGTTGGTAACTGTAATGGTGGTAATGATGGCCACAGGAGCAGTAACGAGGGAGTCACAGGAAGCGATAACCAACGAACGCACCCTTCCCAGTGGAGCAGGGAAGGAGCAGGAAGGGAAGTGGGGTGGATACAATCAGTGAGAAAAGGAGGAGGAGGACGAAGGGAAGAGGGGTGGGTAGTGTCAGTGAGGGAAGGAGTACATGGAGAAGAGGGGTGAATAGTGTCAGTGAAGGAAGGAGGACAAGGGGGAGTGGAGTGGGTACAGCCAGGTAGGAAAGGAGAAGGAGGACGAGGTCAAGTGGGGTGGGTACAATCAGTGAGGAGGAGGAGGGAAATTGGAGTGGGTACAGCCAGGGAGGGAAGGGCTGGGGAGGGGCAGGTAAGTGAGGGGAGGGATTGGGGAGGGACCAGTCAGTGAGGGGAGATAGTGAGGAGGGACCAGTCTAGAGAGGGTTGGTAGTGGGGAGGGACAGTGTTAGTGGTCCTTAGAAGTTTCAATGTATGGCAAGTTTATTAATATGTGTTGCAGGTTTCATGATATTTCACTGGTATGCTCTCGTGAAGATAAGTGAACTCTAAAACACAAGTAATTTAGGCTTCAGTTTTATGCAAGAAAAACAACACAACCACGAGTTTCAATACAATGAGACTCCGGTAGCGTTTCTGAATCTCCACCATCAGTTAGCGAAGGGAAAACAAATCTGAATAAATAAAGTATATCAGAGTTGTAGCGTACGGCAGTGTGGCCCGGTGCCGAAGCAACTGTTGATGCAGTAATGGTAAATATGGACCGGGATATGGCCAGCCTCACCACCTTCTGTTGATGTGTTTGTGTTGTTGGCGTCTGTGGCTCGGGAGGACGCCAGCTGTAAACAATAAACTACACACAATCAATCACTCAATCAATAATGATATTTTAGTGTTATTTCTAAGCGCATGTTGAAATTTTCCACTGTTTGCTTCTTGTCATTATAGTCATCATTTTTCACACACAATTAATTACACATAAAGTGTGGTTAAAGTTGCCCACCCACAGGCTATAAAAGTCACCCATTAGCCAATCAGATGAGACCAAGTTATATCGGTTGGTTACACTCGCTATACAGTAGGCTATATAGAAAAAACAATGGGCGCTCTCCTCACTCCAACCATAGCCTACTGACACCTTTGAAGAGTGATGTGGAAAACAACCGAGACAACATGAGCTGTAGTCTTAGATTTAGGATAACATCGAGGCATAATCGCGTGATAGGTACCGGTATATATTTTTTTCTCATCGAGTATATTAATTTATCGTCAGCTAGAGGAAAATCAATTACGTTATTAGCGGCACAACTTTGTTTTATCTTCAGATACATTCAATTGCTAAAATTCTGGCATTATTTCATTTTCCTGACACATGATTTGAAGGGGTTGCGTAAAGTTGGCACGACCTTTTACCTCTGGTTTGTAAATATTTTCAAAGTTCATGAATATCAGACGATCATTCTTTTATAACAATACAAAAATCTATTAAATTTTACTTTAATGATGTATGCCTAATTAAAGTTTTCACAATCTTTCCAACTGTTGTATGTACTTTTAATTGGAAGGAAGTAATGGTCGTCATTATTCCTCCATACAACGTTAAAATGCTACGTCCATTTCCGGTAGTTAAATATCACTTAGTTGACACACTTGACGACACCCACTCGACGCTACACGCTACAATTATCATAATAACGCTCCTGCTATGTGGCGAATAATTAGCAAAGACGCGAGCGGCAGCGAGGCGAGACAAATGCGGAGGAGAGAATGGGCGAAAAAGTCTAGTGAATCTATTTCGTTTTTATTTTTTCTAAACAAAAGGATTTAGATCACTGCGAACACAACTTCAAGGAGAACACATTAAGAAAATGAGAATGGTACTGAAAAAAGAATGATCGTAGGAGACGGGAGAGACAGATTTGTTGAGTAGCAATAAATCAGAAGAGGAGAGAGAAAGGAGAATTAAAAAAAGGAGAAAAAAAAAAGGTTTGAAAAGATTATTGTCTATCTTTCCTTTCCTTGGTTTTTCTCTAAAGCCACGTCATGTACAGTAATACCTCCCCTCCCCATTCCAACCCTCCCCACTCCTCCATTCTCCTCAATCCTTTTCCCTCACTCCTTCCCCCCTCCAGCACCCACTCACTCTCCAATCTCCCTCCACTCACCAGTTACCTCCCTCCCCTCTATCCGTTCCCGTCAACTATCTTCTCCTCGTTCTTTATCATGACGTCATCCCATCTCTCCTCCATTCTCCTCTATTCTCTCTAATTTCTTCTCTCCCTTCTCCATACTCTCTTTCCGTCCAATATATTCTACTCTCTCCTTCTCTGGGTAATCTATTTCCTTACTTCTGTCATCTATTCATCTATTTCTCCTTGCTATCTGCCTCCCTCCTTCCCTCTCTTATCCTTTCCTCATTCCCTTTCTTCCCACCTTCCATTCTCTCTCCCTCCCCACCTCCCTCTTTCATGTTTTCATCTCTCCCTATCTTCCCACCATCCACTCTCCCTCATTCCCTCCCTACGTCACTCCTCCATGTTTCCCTCTCACTTCCCTCCCTTCCTATACCTCCTCCCTTCCCCCCTCCCTTCCTATATCTCCTCCCTTCCCCCCCCCTCCCTTCCTATACCTCCTCCCTTCCCCCCTCCCTTCCTATACCTCTTCCCTTCCCCCCTCCCTTCCCCCAACCCACCCCAGCCCCACTGACACACTGCCTGCCACCCACCCACCCACCGTCATCAGTCCCGCTAGACGCCCCCACCACACCCACTCATTTCCACACTAAACTTGACCTCCTCACCCTCCCTATTCTGGTCCCATGATCTATTTTGCTCGGTGAAGGGTGTGTGTGTGTGTGTGTGTGTGTGTGTGTGTGTGTGAGGGTTTGTTTGTTCGTCTGTATATGTTTGTGTACAGTACGTGTGTGTGTGTGTGTGTGTGTGTGTGTGTGTGTGTGTGTGTGTGTGTGTGTGTGTGTGTGTGTGTGTGTGTGTGTGTGTGTGTGTGTGTGTAAAACTATGAAGGGTAAGAAAAGTGAAGTGTAAATGCAAGTACACGTATATGTATAATTATGTATGTATATGTAGTGTAATGTAAAGCTGAACGCGACTGTGAAAGAATGGTTGAATATTAAAACAAACACATACACACAATCACGAACAGAAATCAATCCTGTACGTCCTGTAATTGTAAGACGAAATGAGAAACACACGGAAAATACTAATGAAATAGAAGTATGTGAAAGTAATGCGAGAAAGCAGATAAAAATATGAGAGGCAGACCCAGACAGAGACAAAGGCAGACAGAGGGGAAATAAAAAAGATAAGGATGAATTACAAGAGTGAGATTCGGTGGTGGTGGTAGTGGTGATAATAAGAAACTAGGTGAAGACAGGTATTATGCATGGTTGTTGTATGTACCTGTAATCAAGTTGGCAGCGTGTACATGCCAATTACAGTGACGGAGTAGATGATAATGATGATGGTGGTGGTGGTGGTGGTGGTGGCAGAGAGGAAAAAAAGAATATGAAGATGATTGAGTTATAGTGAAAGAAACGATTGGGTAGAGGGTAGCATGACTAAAACAGAATTGAAAAGTAGTTCTAATTTGTGACTTTCTAAATCTATACTGATGTTTCTATAATTCAGCGGCCACATAAATTTTTCTTGACTTATGGGGATAATAGACTTTTGGTACATTAGAGAGCCTTGATTTCTCAAAAGTATGCCAGAAAACAGGACCAGATTAACAAAAATAATGGTGGCTGTTGTTTGGAAGAGTTTGTAGGAATCAGTTGCTCCAGCTTTACCAACACTGTGCTACACCCCCCTCCCCTTGGTTAGGTTACGTTAGAGTGAAAATAGAAAGGGATGGAAAAGAATGGCATGACAAGATGTAGGGAAGAGTGACTAATATATGCTGATTAGTATTTAATTCCATTATCAATAAAAGGTTTGTAATATCATAAACTTTTTAAGAAATACGCGTTACAGATTTTACTGCTTTACCTATTGAAATATGGCTACAATCAATAAAATATTAGCTGAATATATATAATATGTAAGCCAGAACATTATAACATTAAATAATATCTTATGTACTGGAGTAGTGCTTGTATAGAAAATCATATATGACATGTTGCTGTGCTTGATTATAATGGTATGGTAATTATATCACACTGGGATTATAATATTATGTTGGTGAGATGTACTGTAATGTATAGTGGTTCACATCATGGAACACTGAAGGCCATACATGAACCTAAGGGCATACATACATACATACATACATACATACATACATATACATACATACATACAGAAGGTTGATGACCCCCGGTGTACTGTAGTGCTGTACAGGCCAAGTTCATGATGACAGGGAAATAGAAGAACATTATTGTTTTATGCTGGTGAATGAGGTTTTGTTGAGGTCTTATCGAATGAAATGCTACGAAACCACACAATATAAAACGCACTATTTCTCTGTCACACACACACACACACACACAGAGAGAGAGAGAGAGAGAGAGAGAGAGAGAGAGAGAGAGAGAGAGAGAGAGAGAGAGAGAGAGAGAGTGAGTGAGACACACACACACACACACACACACACGTAGTTACTTCATGTGTTACTGCTGTGGTGTTACGGATGGGTTGTCATAAAGGCGAGGTGGTGGACAGTTGAAGCGACATTTTATAACCACAAGTCTTTACCTGTGCCTCATCTCTTCATACATTTTGTTTATTATTCAACTATTCAGGAAAATCAGAAATGTGGTTGAGGTTTTAATTATGTATATATAGTTTCTTGTGAAAATATGTATAGGGTTGGTGGTCATGTGTTCGATTATTCAACTATACAGGAGAATCAGAAATGTGGTTGAGTTTTTACTTATGTATGTTTAGTTTCTTGTGGATATATGTATAGGGTTGGTGGTCATGTGTTCAATTGTTATAGGGAACAGCATTATGATGTGGCATTATTTGTTTACTTAGTGTGTTTTTACTTTTAAATAGAACGTGGTAATGTTTAATTCAACTCGTGTAACGTTTTATCTTAACTGGGTCTTTCATTTGCGGTTAATTAAGTGAAGGGATATTGGACATTGGACAATTATAGTTGTGCTTTGCATGTAGTGAGTGTGTGTGTGTGTGTGTGTGTGTGTGTGTGTGCGTGTATGTTCGTTGTGTGAGGGGGGGGGGGAGCTAAGGGGGGGTTATAAGAGGGGTATAGGATGGGGAATACACAATAATAACGACGTTGTGTGTGTGTGTGTGTGTGTGTGTGTATGGAGAGGGGTGGGGGCGCTAAGAGTGGCATGGGGTTAGGTAGGTTAGGATGGGAAAGACACTATAATTAATAACATCATGGTGAGAGTTGTTATGTCACGTCCTGGGAACTAATGCCATCATAGGGCTATAAAGACGTAAACATGATAACACACACACACACACACACACACACACACACACACACACACACACACACACACACACACACACACACACATATATATATATATATATATATATATATATATATATATATATTATATATTCCTCAATATTCAGTCTCAAAGCAGACCACTTCAGTTAAGATACTCTGCTCCCTGGCATCGTTTTGAGGAACCAGTAGCCTCCAGGTTGCCTCCGTCATAATACTAATACTTCCATGCACTCCCAGACCTTGTGGAAATACCACCCAAGGACCAACAACATTATTACCTCACGCACTTTGGGTTGCAAGGTGACTGCATGCATTACCACACGACTTTTCCTTTCCGCATCTTCTCCCTCCTTCACGTCCACTACTACCAAATCCTCCTCCTATTCTCATTCTCCTCTCCACCTCGAGTCGAATACACCTCCCTTTTTCTTCCTTTCCCCCTCCTTCTCCTTCTCCTCCACTTTCCTTCCCTCCCCTCGACCGACGCTAACACACCTGGGAAACACTCACACATACCTCCCCAGCCAGCCATGTCACGGGTAATTTGCCTAATGACGGCTCACGGGAGGGGGAGAACCTGATATTACAGCCACAAGAGGTTCCTTCACTGTGTTATGTTAATGTGGACTGAGTGTTGGAAAATTGTCCCATCTGCAGAAAGAGTCTCCCTCATGCCGTCTAGAAATGTTTTGCTTGCCCCTGTTTGAAAGTGTCTTCTTGCATGCACTTTCATTGGAACTCTGTGAACGCTGTTTTGGTAATGTTTTGCGTCATATTGTGGTTATTCTTTGTGCTATCTTGGGAATGCTCATTACACCATCTTAAAAGTATCTTACCTCATCTTTGAAATTATTTGATCCGTCTACAATCGATATATTTTTACGTCACCCAGAGAATATTTTTGCACCATTCTCAAAATATGTCGCGCAATCTTGAAAATAATCTTACACCATCACGAGAGGTTTTTACACCATTCAGAGACACGTCCATTCCTTAACCACCATTCTCACGAGTTTATAATTAGGCAGACGATGCTACTGTGAACCAAGACTGAGATGGTTAGTAATGTGGAACAACTCGACATACATACATAATGATATAGAGTTGGGCAATACGAGGTGAGTGACCAAGAGCACCCAATACAAAAAGTGGAATGCCTTACTTAAACCGGTATGATGAGCGTGTGACAAGAGGAGCAAGGTTGTCTGTGAGGAGGAGGAGGTGTTTTTGTTGTTGGTGGTGGTGGTGGATGTTGTGGGGTGGGGGTAGGGGTGCTGTTGTTGTTGGTGGTGGTGGTGGATGTTGTGGGGTGGGGGTGGGGGTGTTGTTGTTGTAGATGGAGGTGGTATTGGGGGTGGATGTTGTGGGGGTCTTGTTGTTGTTGTTGCTGGTGGTGGTGTTTTTGGTGGTATTGGGGTGGATGTTGTGGGGGTGTTGTTGTTGTAGGTTGTGGTGGTGGATGTTGTGGGGTTGTTGTTGTTGTTGTTGTTGTTGTTGTAGGTTGTGGTGGTGGTATTGGGGGTGGATGTTGTAGGGGTGTTGTTGTTATTGTTGGTATTCGTGTTATAGGTGCTAGCTGTTATTGTTGTTATGGTGGTGCTGGTGAGGTTTTGACGGACAATTCTGATGATAATGACAATAACGATGGCAAAAGAAGAAGAAGAAGAAGAATATGATAATGATGATGATGATGATAATAATAATAATAATAATAATATGTAAAGAGGATAATAGATATGGAGATGATAATGACGACGTGGAAAATATAAAAATGATAACAATAATGATGATGATGATGATTGATGGCAATGAGACCACCCACTGCCTTCCCTCACGACATAATAATGAGAGGAGGACACACCCACACCCGTCTCAGTCTAATTCACGTAGTACACCTTTTAGATCAAATGGAAGACATACATACATACATACATACATACATATATACTAATAGAGTGATTGATAGATAGAAGCAAATGTATATACAGATAGATAGATAGATGGATAGCCAAACAGACAGACAGACAGGTAGACATATATACAAACTGACACCGAGAGAAAGAGAGGGAGACAGAGACAGAGGTTTTGTGCCTGACTGAACAGAGATGAAGACCCCTACTTGTGTGTGTGTGAGGCCGCAGGAATGTGGTAGCGTGACATATATATATAGTACAGGCATTGGTGGTGGTGGTGGTGGTGGTGAGGGGGGAGGAGGGTGGTAGAGTTATGGGTGGGAGAGGAAGATGCAGAGGTGGAAAAGGAGGAGAAGTGGGAGGGAGAAGGATGGAGAGTATGGGAGGGAGAGGGGGTAGGAGGATGCTAGTGTTATGGGTGGGAGAGGAGGATGCAGAGGTGGAAAAGGAGAAGGGAGGGAGAAGGATGGAGAGTATGGGAGGGAGAGGGGGGGAGGAGGGTGCTAGTGTTATGGGTGGGAGAGGAGGATGCAGAGGTGGAAATGGAGGAGAGTGGAGGGAGAACGATGGAGAGTGTGGGAGGTGAGGACAGAGGTGGAGGAGTGGGAGAGGTGAGTGGATGGAAGGGTGAAGGTAGGGGTATCCATGGCTTAGGAAGAGGAGAGTGGGAGAAGTGAGTGTAAAGAAGGGTGAAAATGTGAAGATGTGAATGGGAAGGAAGGTAAGGGAGACAGAAAGATAGAGATGTCTCAGTTTCATTCACCTGATGCTGGACTTTTGGTCGTGAAGGTTTGTAGGTAAAGAAAAGATAGTAGGAGAGGAAAAAAACTGTTTAGAGAAGGGAGGGAGGAAAGAGAATTGGAAGAAGGTGAAGGAGAGAAGAAAGGATTGAAAAATGTGAGAGAAGGAAGAAGGGAAGGGGAAAGATGAATGAGGAAGAAATGGAGGGGGTGAGTGGAGGTGACAGGGGAAAAGGTGAGGTTAAAAGCAGGAAATTAAATGAAAGTTGGGGCAGGGAGAGGTGGTGGTGGTGGTGGTAGGAATGTGGAAGTGCTGTTGGTGGGAGTGGTGGTAGGAATGTGGAAGCGTTGGTGGTGATAGTAGTAGTGGTGGTAGTAGTAATGGGAAGGGGATAGTGTTGCTGTTGGTGATTATGGTGTTAGTGGTAGTGGAGTTCTTTCCCAAGCCTTCCTTCTCTGTATTGCATCTCCCGTGACCCCCAACCCACAAAAGAATGACTCAGCGTCCCCTTCAGTGTGTTCAGTTGACCAGGATACACCCAGCTGCTGCCTTGTGCTTCCCTGGCTACACCACACAGTACAGACACAGTCCATAGTTTGTAAGGCACCAGGACGGATCGTATGAAGTTAACACAAACTGCATGTCCTGTCCTTTAGATTGTGTACTATGCTGTTTACATACTTACAAAATTTATATTCTGATAAATTTACACAAGTTGTCCTATCTCTAAAATTGTGTATAAGGCCTACTGTACTGTTTACGTACTTACAAATACACTTTTACAAATTTTAACAAGTAGTCCTTTTTCTGAGACTCTGTGCTGCGTTTCTTACATAATCATAAATAGTTAATACACCTCACACATCCCTGGCATGTAAATAACAAACCAAGTTATTAATTATAATGGTTCAAAAGGACAGCTTGCGTTAACTCCACTCGGTTTTCTTCATCTTATAATTCAGACTGTACATTATCTCACACTGAAAAAAAAAAAAAATAATAGCATATAAATGGTAAAGTGCTCAAAGTCTCACGCATAACTTCCAAGCATAAAGACATAAAGGGTTTAATGCGTAAACTCACACGCATCACTCACGTTCCTCATTATCTGCTGTCACTTTAGTCAGGCAGGGCGGAAAATTCTCACAGACACACAAGGTTCACTTCAGTTTAGGGGCGATACATTCGCAGTGAACGGGTGGGTGGGTCGGTCAGTAGTCACAGTCAGTCAGTCAGTCAGTCAGGCAAGTAGTCAGTCAATTTTACTACACCTTTTAGATCAGATAGGAGGGAAGCATTCATACATACTGTACATAAAACATACATACATACATACATGCTGTTAGGTTGTCAGTCAAGTGGTTTGGAGATGTCCCCCCCCCCCTTTCCCCATATATAACCTAGTACTTATAGTGCAGTTGTAGAATAATAATAATAATAATAATAATCAATATCTTCTATTATAATGGTGGTGGTGTTTTTGTCATATATTGGTTAATGGTTTCAGTCTTCTCTCGGAGTGACCAGAGATTCCTTCCACACAACATGATTATTTGATGGATTAAGGGGATAGTATACATTTGGTACATTGGAGTGTCTTGATTCCTCCAAAGCCTACCAGAAAACAGGACCAGATTAGCAAAGATAATAGTGGTGGCCTGTTGTTTGGAATAGTTTGGAGGAATCAGTTGCTCCAGATTGACCAACACTGTACTACTACCCCCTTTATTAATGTCACTTCTTTCCTTCACAATCAACCATGGTACAAAAAAACAAAAGGGCACAGGTGGACAAATGATTCAAGTTCCCTGAAGATTTGGGTTACTGCAATCACTGAAGGTTTAATATACTGCAAGAAAACAAACAAACTAAAAAATATATTTGTAACTGTTGGGAAGGGTGTCAATAAATAAGTGGGTCTGGGTCAGGGAGGCATCGTGGAAATTGGCTGTTATTGTGGTTGGAGGTCTATAGGACTATGAGGCCGAGGGAACAGTGCTTGGGAAAATGGATGCGATTGTGTTTGTGGTGTGAACGTTTAGGTTAAGAACTTCCAAAAGATAAATAAGTAGTAGTAGTAATAGTAATAAAAGTTGTAGTTGTAGACATAAATATGGTTACTAATATTATGATTATGCTTGATATATATTATAGTCTGTGATACTCTATAAAATTATAGACTAACACCAAACGATTTTAAAGAGATTTATGCCTATTGACTCTATTCGTATGCTATTATTATATTATTGTATCATAGTTTATTTTATGTTATAGTGTATATTATTATATATATTTTTTGTTATATAGAATTTTATTACTATGTTACTAAATTCAACAAACACGATATGTATAAACCATAATGAGAAAAGAGTGTAGGTTTTTCTAGTGTGCATTCGGCAGCGTCCCTGAAAAAACGAATGATAGAGTAAATACTGTGTTATGCATTTTCCATCAAACTATTATGCAATCACCGAATAAGAACCATGAACAATAACAGTGACAATAGTTTATAGAGTCTCAAAAAAACAACAACAACAAAAAAACACCCACACCCACACACATACAAATAACAGAGGAAACATAATGCATTTTCTCTCTCTCAAACTAACTTGTGTAGTCACCGATATAAACATTACAGTAACAATAGTAGCTTATAAAAGTTAAGGGGGTGCGGGAATAGGGGGACCGGCTTGGGGGGGGGGGGTTTAGGGGGGTGCGGGAGTAGGGGACAGGCTCGGGAGGGTTTTGAGGGGTGCGGGAGTAGGGGGACAGGCTTGGGGGGGGGGTTAGGGGGGTGCGGGAGTAGGGGACAGGCTTGAGGGGGTTTTGGGGGGTGCGGGAGTAGGGGGACAGGCTTCGGGGGGAGGTTAGGGGGTGTGGGAATATGGGACAGGCTTTCTACCCACCCCAAGCCTGTCCCCCTATTCCCGCACCCCCCAACCCCCCCCTCACCCACAAGCCTGTCCCCCTACTCCCGCACCCCCTTAACAAGCAATTCTGTAATCGTCAACTGCAGCAATAATTGAACACTTCATCGTGAGAATCGTGTCTCTTTTGTATCACAGTTCTGAGTTCCGGGCAGCCCTCGTCAACACCAGTAATTTGACGACACCGTGGGAATCTTGTGTTTACCTCTTGGCGACCTATTGTGTAATGAGTGGACACAGGAATCTGACATACAGTATATATACAGCATTATAATTATAGTGTGCTGAGTATCCTGCGTGTTTTAAAGTATATACCATTGTGTCTTTACGTATTATTAATTATCAGTGTCTGCCTGGAGCGAGTTGACATTATAATCCAGTGAGTGTATGTTTTTTTTTCATGTTTTGAAGGATAGCGTTTTGCCTTGCGTATAACTCGTGCTTGTAGAACACTGACATGACTTTCTGATAATCCATATGTACGGTATGTATAAACACAGAGGTAAAACTATTGTGTAATCCGTATCTATGGAGGAATTGAACAACTTTGGAATAGGTGTGTGTGTGTGTGTGTGTGTGTGTGTGTTTGTTTTGGAGTAAACTATTTTGTGGTTTTGTGGGAGGGTCGGGCTGAACATGTGACCGGGAGTGTGTGTGTGTGTGTGTGTGTGCCAGATACACTTGGCTTCTCTCCCATACACAAACACTACAATAGCCTTCATTCCCCTCCCACCGCCCCTCCCTCCCTCTTCGACCTTCTTCTTCTTCTTCTCATCCTGCCTCCTTCCTGTCTGTCTCTCAGCCTCTTTTCCTGACCTCAATCTCTCATTATGTCTCCCCCGCGTCTCCCTCTACTCTCCTTCTTTCCCCCCATCCCTCTCTCTCTCCGTATTTACACATGTCTTTAACTAACTATATACTCGTTTTTAACTAATAACTAAAGAAATAACAAAATAACAAAAAAGCAATTTGTACTGCAACACCAAGGTTAATTATTTGGTTAATTTAGTACAGTTTCTTATGGCCTAAACGAACGTTTATCTAGAGAGAGATAATTAATTTTCCTCCGTGAACTTTAGTAAGCATAGTAGAGGGGAGGGGGGCACCGACGATTCCTCCCAACTTTGCCTGGAAACAACAGACTCACAAATCAAAACAGGTGTCGATGCTGTTTAGTTTCACATCAGTCTTGAGGAACCCTTGATCTGTTCATCGCCTTTACTACACAATATGACGAGGGCTGTACAGTACTACAACATGCCTCTCAAGTTAATCTAAGACTTCAGCCCACTCTAATTACGACCTTCATATCTCAGTGTTGAGTGTGTGTGTCTTGTTGATATACTCGTTCCAGATGTCAGGGGAAGCGAGACACGACTGCTGTGATGAGTGAGTGTCCAATATCAAGATGACGGGTCGGTAGTGTTGGGTGGGGGCTTGGATAGATTGGTGTGGGTGGGTGCTGTAGTCTGACCAACCCACCACTCGTATATGTGTGTGTGTTTCTGTGTATGTGTGTGTAAAGTCGTGGACATAAGAATCTAGTCACACACACACAAACACATACACACTCTCTCTCTCTCTCTCCACAAACATACAGACACACCTCTCTCTCTCTCTCTCACACACACACACACACACACACACACACAAAGATCACGACCTGAGCCCCCGTGGCAAGGTGTTCCCGGCACTATACAATAATAATAATATAAGCATCGGGGGTAATACTGTACAGCTCCGTTCATAAATTGTTGGATCATAGGTCGTGGTGGTGGTGGTGGTGGTGGTAGACTGTTCGTTGTGTCATTACTGTACGGCGAGTTACTTCAGTTATTAAGGGAGGCTTTCTGTAATGTACGATTTAAAGGGACACAGATTCCTCCAAACTATATCAGGAAACAGCCTATTGTACCTCAGCATAGAAGCAAGGAAACTATTTTGTTGCATCGTTTGGAGGAATCACTAACCTACATTTCGACTAAAACAAAAGGCCCCCATACTATTGGTCGAATTTGGGGACTCGTACCAGGATTGTATAAGGGGGCTATGATTCTGTCGATATAAAAGTGGTTAATAATCCTGCAAACTATACAACAAAACAAGTATATAGATAAGAACACACACACACACATACACACGGACATACACACACACACATACACACGGACATACACACACACACACACACACGCACACAGACCCACAACCAGTATACTGCAAGTGAATGAGTGAGATTTGCCCTGGTTCGCTTCAAGTGGTTAGTAATGAATATAATAGTCTCTCTCTCACACACACACACACACACACCCTTGCTATTTAGGTCTGAACCCGTTGTTATCATCCACCCACACTTGTATGCGCGCGCAAAGAAAACACACACACACACACACACACGCTGGTTCACTCACTGTACATACACCTGCCAGTTTGTTGTTTGGACCGACCCGTGTGTGGAGTGATGATGGAGATACCTGTATGGTGTTTGTTGCATGGGGTGGGGGACTGATGGATGGATGGATGGAGGGGATAGGAAGAGGGGGACAGGTGCATGGTGGGGACTAGCCAGGCGTCACAACACCACTACCACTACCACCACCACCATCCCACTACACCACCTAGCCAACGACCCACTGACCATCACCATTATTACACTCCTCCCCCTCCACCTCCTCCTACTCCTCCTCCTCCTCCTACTCCTCCACCTCCTCCACCTCCTCCTCCTCCTCCTCCTACTCCTCCACCTCCTCCACCTCCTCCTCCTCCTCCTCCACTATCACTGTACTGCTTCATCATTAATCTTCTCCGTCCATTCCTACCAGCACTGTCACATTTTTCCTCCTCCACCACACCTGTTTGTTTGATATCTTCCACCAACACAGCTCTCCTCCACTGCTAACAACACAGCTCTCCTCCACTGCTAACAACACAGCTCTCCTCCTCTGCTAACATCACAGCTCTCCTCCACTGCTAACATCACAGCTCTCCTCCACTGCTAACATCACAGCTCTCCTCCACTGCTAACATCACACTCCTATACTTCATTACTGTACATACAATCCTCCACTAGTCCGTCACTTCTCTCAGGCCTGTGAGATTCGTACACTCTGTTTCTCTCAGGTGATTAAAAGTCTGTTACACTCACACCATTGTTAACAGGATGGAGGAAACAATGTGAGTGCAGGTGTAGGGGAGGAGGAGAGTGAGAAAAATGAGATGAGGAGAAGAGGAAAAGCAGAGAGAAGTGGAGATAGGAGGAGAGGAGAGTTGATGTTTAGAGGATAATAAATTTAACATTGAACTGGAGGTTAATGTCTGTAATGAGGTTCTCCGTTACTGTCAAAGTTTGTAGGATAATGTGACCTTCATTATTTTCAACGACGGTATCACGCTCACTTTATTTTATTTTTTCTCTATTTATGTGCTTATCTCAGTTGTGTTCATTTTTTCTTTATCTGACGAGGACACCAGCAGGAGGAGACAGACAATTGGTCAATTTAGAGAGAGGAGAGTCATCTGGTGATTGGAACAGAAACTCCACTTTAGACTTTTGACGCGGACCAAACCACGCCTCCAAGTAACTGTCTATATAATTATTACATTCCTTTCCCATCATCATCCGATCAGAAAAACCACATTGACTGATATGCTTGATACAGGGAAAAATGCATAGGAGAGAGAAAAGGTGAAGTATATAAAAATATGTCACTACCATTATCATCTCCCTCACTATGACCATCACTACCATCTTCACTACTACCACCACATCCATCACAACCATATTCACTACCAACACCACAGCCGTCTTCACTAATGCTACCACCTTCACAACCAACTTCACAATCATCACAACTATCTTCACCAATACAACCAATACCAACACCACCACTACACCCACCATCACCACATCATCACAACCATCTTTACCAATACCACCACCACCACCACCACCACCACCACAACCATTTACACCAATACCACTACTACCACTACCACCACCATCCCCACAACCATTTACACCAATACCACTACTACCACCACCACTACCACCAACCCCACAACCATCTTTACCAATACCACTACTACCACCACCCACACCACTACCATCCCCACAACACAATTTACACCAATACCACTACTACCACCACCACCACCCACACCACTACCATCCCCACAACCATCTTCACCAATACCACCACTACCACTACGTCACTGGGAATGTGGCCAACTTACTTCAATCAGCGGTATTGCCTCACCGTTATGTCACTCTTACATCTCACATACCCGTAAGAAGAGTTCACATCATTTTTACACTTCCATGGTTACAACATCTCCCAAACCTCTTATATTATTATACTTTTTATAGACCAGATGGATAGAAGAACATAATGATTAACTTTATAAATTTGATAACGTTACGATTATACATACTTATTTTTAATGTTTTTACTTCCACTCGTGCCTTCTAACATCTTAATATGGACTCAAAATATGATAACTTTAGAGTACTGTATACAATTTATTTTTAATTCCTCTCGTGTCTTGTAACGTTTTAACTGGTAATTAATTAAGGAGGTAGAACCAAATATTATTATAAGGTGTTATTATGATAGTGTTAAAGCAAATATATATATATATATATATATATATATATATATATATATATATATATATATATATATATATATATATATATATATATATATATATATATATATATATATATATATATATATATATATATATAATTTCTTTTGCATCTTAGTAATGTCTTAATTCGTAATTGGTTTTGTTTTCAGTTAAATTCATGGAAGTAGATACTGAAGGAAGCAAAAAAATATGAATGAGTGCGTAACCAAAAAATAAAAATAAGAAGATCGAGAGATATTAAGGGAAGAAAGAAAATTGATGTGCGAGTAACGAGGAAAAAAAAAAAGATAAAAGAAAGAATCCCCCTGGCGTAGAGGAGTGGAGTGGAGAGGAGTGGAGAGGAGTGGAGTGGAAGGGAGAGGATGACTGTCATGACGCCATTAACAACATCATCACAAAAGCTATATACTACAATGACGATGACAATAACTAGTGACCCAGATGTGTTGGGGATTGAGTCAGTCAGTTAGTCAGTCAGTAAGTCAATCAGTTAGTTTGGTAGTCAGTTAGTCAGTCAGTCAGTCAGACAGTCAGTCAGTCAGTTAGTTAGGTAGTCAGTTAGTCAGACAGTCAGTCAGTTAGTCAGTCAGTCACCATTATATGTGTGTATGTGTATTTGTTTGTGTGTGTGTGTGTGTTACCGATAATTCAAAGTGTACTTGTTGTATGATAATATACAGTATGTGTGAAAGAACGGGATAACAATACCAGCATATCCTCCAATTAATCTTTTCCTTTGAGGAGAGGGAAGATGCCGGTGAAAGGAAGGCTACTGATCCCTCCATACTCTACCACATAACAGACCAACTACGAGTATACTAAGGTACAATCACGAGCAATAATAAGTATCCAGGTGTGCTTCGAATACCTGGAGACAGTAAACAAATGCACAATAAGATCTCCATTGGAATTACTTCGTTGGTGAATTGTACTGCTCAAAGCTTCAACCAAAGATGTATACTTATTAGTGCTCGTGACTGTACTATGTTTCTTGGTCTATAGTTTGGAGGAGGCAATTGATCGATGGCCTCCAAATCAATCACAATATAATATACCTTACCATCTCCTACGTATAACAGAATCTCCTCCACTTTATAGACCCCAAGACATCAACAACATTTTGTGCTCCAGTTGTTACATAACGCTAGTAGTGGCTGATATCTTAACTGTATCTGTGTGTAAACGTAATGTACAGATAGACAGACAACAAGTTACACACGGTTCTCCTCTCCTGCCTGCATCTCGTTCACCAGAGAGTTTTTTTCTTTGGGCTGTTTAGTTGCGGTCGGTAGTTCTTTCCCGCTCCTTTTGAAGCCGTACAGAACTCGAACGAGGTACGGTAGATAATTTATGCAATAGTAATTGATCAAAC
>JAWQEG010000808.1:127500-197500 GCA_033782935.1 Petrolisthes cinctipes | reverse complement strand
TATTGGTGTACCGTGAGAGGCGACATAGGACCCATCACCGTCACCAAGACAAGGGACAGAGTAATAAAGTTGTGTTTGCCAGAGAAAAACGAGACTTTCTGAGCCTGCTTGGCCTGCCTGGTGCCATGATTTCAGAACGTGGGCTGGACTTCTCTGTAAGACCTAATACTGCCACGGCAGGAAAGAGGATGGCAGCGGAGGCCCAGGCTGACATGAAGAAGCAGCAGGAGGAAGGAGAGCTGGAACCAGATGAGAAGAATGGTGGTGGGGCTGTGGCAACTGAAGGAGGGAGTGGCGGGGAAGAGTGTGAGGTAGGGGGATCACCACGCCGTGCTAGACAACTGTTAAGCAGAGTAGTGCCCTTCATGAAAAGAGGTAGTGTTAGTCCCCAGCGTCAGGACACACCCAGTACCAACAGGTCGAGGTCAGCATCCATAGAACCCCAGTCACAGTCAGACCAGGAGGCCAGTATGTGTGATGCACGATCCACCCTTAGTTGTGACAGCTGTAGTTCTGATGAGAACAGTGAAACAGAGGATGAGACAGACTTAGTGACAGACACAGCTGTACCAGGGACATACATACACAGAGAAAGTCTTAACCCCGCAAGTCTGGCTCCTGATGACAATCATATCACACTCGAGTTGGACAAACTTGGCCTCAAGAAGACAACCCGACTGGTGTCTCCATTCCTCAGGGTGTCGGTAAGAGGTGAGTAGTTCTCGTTATTTCTATGTACTGCACTTATCTTAATAATTTACATCTGTTCTCTCGTTGCTTACACCTTTCTCTCTCCACAACTACTTTCTTCACTCTCTACAGCTGCACTATGCACTCACTACACCAATATCCTTCCCTTCTCTTTACCTATACCTTTCCCTCTCTGAAGTTATAACCTTTTCTCTGTACGATACCTATAACCTGTCATCTTTGCCTATTATGAACAATACCAACTCTCTATAACTTCATATGGCCTCCTGTACGTGGCAACCTTCCGAGTTCATCCAGATTATCACAGACTAACTTAAACATGATGTATGACCCTTCAGACAGCAGTGGTGGTCTTGTGTGGGGCAGCAGTGTACAGGAAACAGGACAGTGGGAGGTGGTTAACAAACACTACCTCAAAGCTGATGCCAAGGTTCATATCCAGCCAACCCTTGATGACCTTCCAAATGGTACAGTATCTTTCTCTCACTCTCTCTCTCTATTACCCAAAGTCTTTAATATATAATTTCAAGGGGAAAGAAAGAAGACTGTGTTAGGCCAGAAAGATTTTGTATTTATTTTCCATAACTGAGCCTATGACACCTATTTTTCATCTAATAATGCCAAACATAATAAACTGTAATTTTAATCTGTCGTACATTAATCACACCAAAGATTAGGTCCCAGATCCTAATCCATCTTGACCTGTACAGACATGGCAATCTTCCTCGAGTTAAGGCACCATCGTCCTGACCGTGGCGTTTTGTCTACCATATGCTACACTTTCCTCGAGCGACAAGACCTCTCCAGTGGCGAGTTCATCTGCGAGTTGTGAGTGTTGTCTTCACCTGATGTAAAGAGTCTAAGAGGGGTGGTAAATGTTTATAACATACATACAGTACTGTACCCAGAGCCTTGCTGAGTTGACTTCTCCTCCTCTCTTCCCCAAGGTACAGCCCTCCAGTGGACTACACCCGTAAGGTGCTCCATACCTACACTGAAAAGGCCTTCTTCTTGCACCTTAGTGTCAATTTACATCAGCCAGGAGAGAACAACCAGGAAGAGGAGGAACTGACAGAGAGCGAGAGGACCAGTCGTGAGGGGTCAGTTGAACAGGGTGACAACAGCTCTAAGACATCCCAACACTCCCCCACACCCAGCTGATTCCGGTCACTGTAAACTGCTTCATATTACATACACCTATTGCAACACAAGTGATCTGAGTGAATATCACAGAAATATAATTTTCCTCCTTCTTTGGTAAAAATACAGTTTTCTCCATCCTCCAACTCATTTGTAAAGACTTGGTTGGAGGACTCGTGTAAATAATAGAGAGCAAAGATTGACTCAGAGATGGAATACAATGGTAAAGTGTAATAGTGTGATTGGCTATTTGCACCCAATAAGACTGTCCATTGTTGATGACAACTTGGGAGTGACACGGCTGAACTCAGACTGACAAACATTTACTGGTCCATTGATGTTCATTTTTAAGGTATTAGTTATGACAATGATAGTTTATTTTCACATACCTTATTGTAGTTACCAAATTTTGTCACACTTATGCAATTCACGGGTCTTTCTTCATACTATACAAGTCAAAACGGTTGTGAGGTAACATATATGAAATACTGTATAGGTATTAGATTTATTGTTATGCATATCTTAATAATTATTACCTGCTCAATTCATGCATTACAGGCCATTGGTGTGTCCAAGGTGTTTACTATAATGCTGTGTTTTGTTGCGTCCAGTTTCTCTGTTTTAGCAACATTTGTGTTATATATATTTAACTGTTAATCACTGACTCACATGAATATTAATGTGTATTTTGGAATTTTCATCATTATTAGAAGGATTCATTTTAGCATATCCTTAGAAGTTTGTGATATTAATTTTATTGTACTTGTGTATAGTAATCTTGAATAACTTTCGATATTTAATTTCAGTGGTAGTCTGTAAACTTTGGTACATTATTTAAATTTGTGTGTGGTTATCTCAATTATTATCATATTCATTTCATGTGTGGTAATCTTAAACACTGCTTTTCTGTATTCATTTAATTTGTGTGGTAATCCAAAAAGGTTTCCTCTTTGGCTTTAATCGTGTAAAGCCATCCTGAAAAATTTGTCCTATTACACTGTGAGTGATGCTTGAAGCACTGTTGTCTGTCCTATACCGTTGTATTGTATAGGGTGGTCCTAAAGTTTTGTCACCCCTACAAATGGCTCGTCCAATTGCAAGTGTATGGTTGGGGGTGACAAGACTTTCCCACCACCCTATACTATGTGATGGCCCATTGAGGCTCTTATATGAGTTCATGATAATACTGTACAGTACTTTACTGTTCTGTGCTACAACTTCCCTTGACAACGTTGGTCCATTCAGACTTCGTTAGATGTTCATTTCAGTCTTCTCTGTGTCCCCAAACCTTTCCCTTCCAACCCTTAGATATGAATAATGTTATGGTGACATTGGTCTGGGGTTACTTAACAAGTTTATTCATTTCCAAACCTGAGCACTAGTTTCATACATCATATTCCATCGAGTTCAAGCTGCGATTCTAGTCTCTAGTTGGATTGTCCTCTCTGGAAAAATCTTGGGAGTCTTGTTACTTGATGTTGACAATTGTTACTGTTATTGTTGCTTCACTCGTCCTGGTCTAGTTTTGTGTCTGTTTGCTCTTGCATGCATATATACAAACCTTCAAATATTCACTCATGCAAAATGATAACCTTTGCATCATTCTCCATCATAACTGTTACATTTCTGTGATATTTCCCCTGGATGATACAGCTCTGTTGAGAGGACAAGGATTTTTATTGAAATGATAATGTGAGGTACCAACTCTCTTCATGTATTAATTTTTACTATCCTGGGGTTTGTATTGATTGGTAACAGTTTCCTGTAGTATTGCTTACATGTACAGTATTACAGTACCTATTTTCTTCATCCCATCCCAATTTCTCTTCTCTTTTTGACAAATTTCTCTCGCATTCACAGTCTCCTTTTGCTTCATCACATTTGTTCTTCCTCTTTTTTTTTTTCTTATTCTCTTATAGTTTCACACACCTGTACACCAGCAGTTCCCCAAGCAGCACTTTCCTTCATTTACTCATAGTATATGTTCACTCAGTCATTATCAAGCTCCCTTCCCAGTTCCCAGCCAACACCTCCTTCACACTCTCACCCTGTATCCTTTCCCATCCCCACTTTCCTACTCATTTACATCACTAGTCATCCAGTCATCCATCACATATTCTTCATTATCATGGAATCTACAATAACCACTCCCACATCACTTCAACATGACCAATGTCAATAATGGCAACACAACTGGACAATAATCAATCTGAGCCATGGGACTACATACAAGTGGTTGTATGTGTACAGACCCACGGTAGCAATATAATGACATGTTGTACCAACTTACTCGTATAAAATTCTGTGTCCTCGCCACATTTTTGAAAAGCTAGGATTACAGACACAGATGTTACTGAAGACTTCAGATAATACTGAGGATGATAATGTGTCATTAACTTGTCACTGATTACATTCATGCCAATTAGACATTAATATAATATTACAATAGGAATTACATTACTGTAGTAATGTAAGTCGCTGATAATATTAGAATTAAAAATATATAACTCGTCAAGAATTACATTCAAGCCAATTAGAGCTTAATAGGAGAATCACAACACTTAAAATTTAAGTAGGTTATTGCTTGACTTTCTACTTCTGTGTGAAGGTGTGAGTGAAAGAGAGAACATAAATAGATATTGAATGTGTAGATGCAAGAGAAAAACTGTACATGGATGGAGAGCAAACTGGATAAAAAAATAGATGAAAGAGACATTTATGATGAATATAAATAGCTTGACAGACAGGACTTTAACTGAAAAGATAACAAGTGAAGAAAATACTACTGTATTAGGAAAATTGTGTAAACAAGAAAAAGAAAGGCAATAAGATAAATCAACTGTGTTTCATACCGGAATAATGGAAAATATGTTCATGGAGGGATTAGTGTAAATATGATTATATTTTTGGGAAGTTTGGAAAACATTATTGTGTGTCTTAGACTTCATGAAAAGTGTGTCAATATGTACTGGTGCAATGGTACATAATATCAAGACCAAGGAATGAAATACATGTGGACTTCAACAGTGATGTAATAATTATAAATAGTAATGTGGACAGCCTCCTACCACCACCATCCCACAGTCACATAAAACACTTCACTCTGCTGTAACTAACTATCACTTTCAATAGCCAAGATGATCCTGGCAGTGTTTGCAATTCATAATTTGACATAACAACTATACACAATCAATCCAATGTAGAAATATTAAGGTATAGTAGTACCTCTGACATTCAAATTTACACTTTACAGTTCAATACACTTCCTTTGGCAGTACTGCTAAAGTCACTACATAGATTGCTAAATGTGCCTTTTCCATGTCAACTGTGTAGTGGGACTTTTTTTTTTTTATTACAGTGGGAACGAGCACTGAGTGTGTAGTGGTGTAGTGGGGGAGAAGAGGTGGGTGAGTGGGAAAGGAATACAGTATGTTGTAAGGTTAAGTGAAATAAAGTGTTAAAATATTATAACACCATATCAGACCAGTGTTGTACTAAGGTTGTCTTGAATTATAAACACTGACAGTACTATACATCATCTTTCCCTGCCAAGGCCTTGTTGGCTGTTCCATTTCAGAAGTGCAACCTTAGAGTCATTGCCTCATATGGATGTACTCATAGTTCGTAGGGAAAATTTTCTGGACCGTTACTAAGTACTGTACAGGTATGTACGTCCCTGTACTGTACTGTACAGTATATGCATATGTAGATAATCCCTGTCCAATATAGCTAGTAACTACATCTATCAAAATTACTGCTACCTCATAAGACAACATTATGGCAGATATTACTGTCACACAGTGAACCAAGGTTTGTGAGGACCATCAGTGAATGATACATACTAAATTGCTCTCTACTCATATCACTTCCTTCTCAGTATACAAACAATAATCGGCCAAAATTATATCACTCTACGAGTCTACAAGATGCATACGCCTTGCACCGTACATTTGATACTTCCTATTCTAATGTAATGTTTTCTAAAGGTTTTTAGAACAAAATAAGAAAGCAGAATTGTACACTTGCAAATACAGTACTGAAATTACTTTGGCAATTTTCAAATACATGGTCAAGCAGTCAGACACAGGCCAATCAACACTGAATCTTGTCCTACACATCATCTGAAGAAACAAAGTAAAGAGGGTACTGGTATTAAATTGCATGAATGTGTTATCAGTTCTATAGCCATACTCTACTATGTATTAAAAAAAAGTATCACACAAACTGTACTCTATTTTTTTAAGTTTATCAGTTTCTTCAGAAACACCATACCTGTACTACAAGATAACTCATCAACAAAAATACCCAGAAATGCCACAAGTGATTTAAGGTGAGAGGAATACAGATACAGTATTGTGTCAGTAGGTAGCATATTTCCATATCCTGAATCCTTTATAGTAGGAGCAGTCAGTACTGTAGTTCCCAGACTTTGCTATGCAGCAATAAGCTAAGCTAAGACATTCCTTAATACTGTTAACTTTTACTACACTCGTTACAGTTGACTAAAAATGTTAATGATTTTAACAGATTGTCACCCTACCCTTCAACCTTTCTTGTTGGCTGGAAAGACTGGCAAACTTTGAGAGGAATGTTCTTAATGTTCTCCTCAATATTACTTGCCTCATTTGGCTGCTTGCTACAAAAGTCTGCACATGAAGAGTCCTCTACTAAATTCTGGTGCTGTTGTTATCACAAGTTACTGAGTACTAAACAATATGCCTCTCTGTTCCAGTCATTATATAAACATCAACATAATGCAAAGATGTAAGATATTAAAACAATTCTTTCCAGCTATACTAAGAGGTGAGGGTCCCAAGTTAGTGTCTCACCAGCCTCTGTACAGAGGAAGTGTGAAGGTGTGGTAGTGAGGGACTGTGTTGATTACTTCTCTTAGGGGATAGGAGCACTCATTTACAACACTGGTGTGAATGTGCACACAAACATTTCATCCAAACATTTTAATTACAGGTATAAATAAGCCTTTACCATAGTGACATGAGCAAAATTAGATTCACTAAAAATTTTCATTTCATATTACCGAGTCACTAATGACTCACAGTTCTCCAAACTTAAACAACCCAAAGAGTAAAGTAATCACAACACAGTTTCCTATCTAGTAGGTCTAGATTTACTTTTGGTGTAGGCAGGTAGGTAATTATACTTTAAAATTTCCATTTTCCTAAAACAGAGAGCTGAAATAGACATACAAATTAACAGAAGTGCTTTTGGAATCCTATAATGCTTGGATCACACAGCCTTACAAGCAAAGATATATGCCTTGCAATGAGCAGATTAGAAAAGCTGTGCAGTCAGGAAACATAAACTATACAACAGCTTACAATTATATACAGTGTAATCCTACAGAGCTAAAGACTTTTATGCACACTACAATATCTCTACTATTTAAGCAAAGAGAGATAACATTATGTATTGCTTAGAAAATGTATGCACCTTTATCACAGCAAAAGAAATGGGTGAAGGAACCAACCATTGTTCAAGTGCACATCAAACCTATGCAAGTTTTGTTAATAATTTTTCTTATTATACAAAAAAAAATCCATTAGACTACGTATTTTTTCCTCTAATTATCACATCCATGGTATTATAAAAATAGGTTCAAATCTGGAAGGCTGCTGAATGCCGTCACCTCTATCAGTGCTCTTGTAAAATAAACCTTCACCACATTCTCCTTTGAGAACTAATGTACAGTATATACAACAGTATTTATCAATGAATGAGGATAGTGTAGTTCTCTACAATATATATTTTGGGTAATACAGTAAGAAATAAAACCTTATAGTTAACTAGCCCATCACAATCACCTACGCTAGCCTAATTTTACAGTTCTAATCTCTTGTACTGGATACAAAATTTTGGCAGCAGAGTCAACTTGTCTTAAACTGGAACATGATATTCCTGTTTGTACACTCAGTTAATAAATATTTATCAAGAAAATATTGATGCAATTCAAAGCAGTGTGAAGTAAAGTGCTGGACCCCAGATAGGCAAGTGGTCCAGCTCTAAGGCTATCTGATATCTGAACCTTTAGTGGAGTCATTGTTAGATAGCGGGACCCTCTTTCCTTCCCTCCCACCCCTCCCGTATTGTAGGGGATAGAATAGTGGGCAATGAGAACACCACTTCCCTAAGCCAAAATGAAGCAAGACAGACCCTGAGTATATTATTTCCTGCGGTGAATGTCAAACATACACTTTTACCCAGTACAGTACATATTAGTGAATTACTGTACACTACCAGAACTACGTCTATCTATACCTATAAGAATTTCACAGAATATCTCAATAATAAAAGAGCAAATTGTATAGTTATCATAACATTTCTACTATCATAGTTTACAAGTTATATAATATTTTAACCACTTAGGTGTTGACTCAGGTTTTTGTTGTTAATATGAGATTTTTTGTATCTGTGGATCGAAGACTGAATTTATAAGCTAGTGAAATAGTCTGGTGCTGTACTAGATAATTGCATGCATAAAAATAAATTAAAACAAAATGAACAACAGCAAAATGTGATTCTGTGGTCCCATAATAAGGCTTGAAAGGTCAGATCTGGTCAGGTTTGGGTTGGGTTACAATTTGAGGTTAGGAGAAGTAAACACTTACTCAAACTTTCCTTGTAGTTTCAGATAAGGAAATCTACTACTGTATAAACACACTGAGAATCTTTAATTAAATATGGTGAAGTTTAATGCAGGGAATGAACGCAAATATACTACTGCACTGATGAAATTAATACTATCATTTATACAAAGTTACTTGGTGTAGCAAAAATATTAATGCATGACTTGATAGCTAAAATGTGGTAATAATCATGATGGATTTTCTTGACTGTATCTATCAGGTACAGTTACATAAATGCATGTACAGTATTTACATATCTAAGGTGCATTAATTTTCTTTTATGTAAAAATTATGTGCACTAAAAATTTATATTTCTACATAAAACATAATAAGCACTAATATAACATGAACAACAAATACATACATACTTGGCCCCAATATGACCAGGGTGCTGAGTGTGTCTTGTTAATTAATGGCTGGTACTGTACTTGCCAGGGTGAAAATAAAGAGAAGCAGGGTGGTGTTTTCTCTGCCACGCCTCACATATCAGTATTGTTGCAAAGTTTGGTGCTTCTACGCCAGCGTGTTTGTTCGCTCTTTATTTTGACATTCCTACACAATGCAAAGAAGAAACAATAAAATTTCTTTGTAATGCAGAGTTGTTTGTCTATCCTTGTTGATGGTATTGTACAGTAAAATAGGGACGGAGTTCTGTATTATATCTCACCTCTAACAATACACTGTCTATAAGAGATCCTCCCTCAAGGCTAAGAAACAACATTTTCATGACTTTCAAATGTTTGTACACAATAAAAGATATAATGGCAGGCACTCTTTTATGAACAATGTATTAAAGATTAACAGGCTGTACAAACAAATTTCTTGGACCAAACGATGGAAAGTAAATAAGTATAGAGCAATTATAAGGCACTGAGATCGAGTCAAATAAAAGGACAAATGACACTGTAGATAAAATGACAAATATTGCATGTGCAAATATAATGGCTGGCAACTCAGCTGTACAGACACCTGAAATAGTAAACGAGCAATCAAGGAAAAGCTCAGCAAACCCAAATCCATCATTCGTTGTATTCTTTATTTTGTATAATGAGGTATAAAACTTATTTCTAGTAAACATAGTAAGTTGTATTCCCATCCACAGGGCATACATTACAGTACAGGGCAACATATCATACCAGTTACAATGTCCAGAGCAACTCCAAGACATCTTTCAACCTCTGTACTTAATGTAGATGTGACAGTATGAAACTCTGGTGTCACATAATAAAAAGAGATGAAAACTGAAAATCAGACAGAGATGTCTTACACAGAGCCAGTACACATGGCTCAGGAGCACACACACACACACATGCATATATACATATACACACACACTTTCTGGGTGTTGTATCAAGACATATTATGTGACACTGACTTATTTACTCTGAATTCCAACATACCAATATAAACACATGGCAGTTGTCTAGTGTGGTGTGTATCAGTCTACTTACAGCTGGAAATGTGAGCATGTTATATGTGGTAACTGGTAAGCACCTCAACTGAAACTCTAAATGTAAAAAGAATTGAAGTGTAAAGCTGACAACCTGAGAAATCTTTCAAATGAAATACATCATCAACTTAAGAGGTGCGATGAAATCCATGAGAAAAATGCATGTCTTATTCCTATTCTTTATACTGTACAGTACTCTGCTTCAACTCCAGGCCCTCTTTGTAAAGTGATTAATAATTTGTGCTTTCTGGAAGTCAGGAAGTGTATGAAAGATCAAGAATGTTGTGTGGTATAGTATCTAAATGAAGCAACAAAACCATCACTACCACAACCACCACCATCACTCTGTTTTGGATCGTGTTTAGCAACCATGAACTTCTTCACTATTGGAGACAGTCTGTCAGCTAGATGAAACTTTCTAGTGATAAGAAGAATCATAGTATGAGTTACCAAACATTACAATTTTACTGAAGGACCTGGTGAACATATTTGTTATCCTTGTATCAATACCCAAACCTTAGTGGCATAATAAAGTACTCTGTTGCAATCTATACATTCAAGCCCATCCAGGAAGTATAAGGAAGTGTAAACACAAGATCTCCATCATGTGCTGGTTCACATTAAAACAGGTCATCCTTGGTGAGCAATAGATTATGTAGTGCAGTTACCCATATACACTTATACAGGTTATATAGATTTGAATTAAAGTTGGCTTCAGCACCAACCCAATCATTTATAATAGTAACCACTCCTGACCTCCTACTATCAGGGTTGTGAAGGCCCCCAGGTTGAGCTGCTCTCTTTGCCCACTCCTAAATCCAGCCCTGCCTACTATGCTACTAACTCCTTACCTTAATATTAACTTAATCAATAGTTACAACCTATAAAAATTACAATATAACACAAACAAACAGCAATTCAATGTATAAACACTAGAATATTGAAAGACTTGTGTTGCACTATACATCACTTTCCTGCAACTATGAATGCTATTAGGTGTTGCAACCTCATTTGGTGCATAAACAGTATAGTATAAAAATGCATCTAATACTTTGCTGTGGCCTTGTTCCATAATGCTAAGAATAACACTCCTGGACTCACAAATACCAAAATAAATTAGGTACAACTCAGGCCAAAAATACAAGTTCTCATACAGATCCTTATCTATGAAAGCACAGCAACTTTCTTGATGCCATGATTCCTTCCAGGATATTGGAAATAAGTACATAAATAAGTTACTAATCATAAAATGAAAAAAATCATTGCTAGCAACAATTCATTTCACTGAAATTTCAATAACCACAACACATCTTCCAATAATACCATACAATAACAATTTCAGACTCAGGTAAACTTTTGCCTTTCTGCATTTTTGACAAGGCAATAAAATACTTACTACTGTACCCTTCTATAGTGTTACCTCTATCAGTGTAAGACAAGGGAAATGTGTAAACAAAGTCATGGAGCACTCCATGACCATGACAGGTACAGTTTCCTTCACAATTCCCTGAACATTATTGGAAACATATGGCATTCCTGAACTATAGTACAGTACCTGATTTGTGCATTAGATGTTGCTTACCATTGGTAATTGAATATATTACTGTACTTTTATTATATATATATATATATTAATTATTATCATTACATATACATGTACAGTATATATAATATTAATACTGAAGGTCAATGCCCTTACAGCTTCCAAAAGGACATACCAAGTAAATTAATTAATATATTCCAGTACAATACTTAAATTGACATCAGTATTGTATTACAATATATAATAATACTCCACATCCCTGGCCAGGTTGTGATTATTTTGATACAATGACTACTGGTGAATATTAATAAAACCATTTACAAAGCTGGGAGGCAAACACACATCCAGTCTAATACTCTATAAGCTTCACTGTCTTGCCCAACTGATATGTTTGACTTGGGATGGTTTGAGTACTTTTGTCTTCACTAATTTTCTAAACATTCATATAATTTAATCCCAATTATCAGACACAATGGTTGTCTTTTGGTTCCTAAATAAACTGGGCTTTAAAAACTAAGGATATGGCCAGCAGTCATAGCTCTCTGTCAGTTGTGTTTCTTCTTGTTCATATTTCATCTAACTATCCATAACTGTTATAATAATAAGATGTGATTGCCAACAATACAGGTACCTTTTGTTTGTATCACTTATAGAATTCCTTTTACCAAATTCTCTTGTCGTGTGATATCCTTATAATAAAAATACAAACATATCAACCAATACCAGGTCTAATTCAAGATAAAAAAAATTTAAAGTTCTGTATGTAGTTAAACCTACGTGACTGAAACTTAATATCTATCAATTTCCACATGCATGTTAGCTACACCTATTTGAAACTGCCTTAACATTAAAAAAAAATGAGCACTCCCTTTCAATTCATGCATGCAATTAAACACACTTCTACTGAACTTTCATATTCTTTCCACTCTCCTTATGATACTTTGAAATATAACAAAAATTTCCTAATCCTGCAATACCTCTGGAAATAATACTTGTGCAACATAATTCACTACTGAGTTGGTTGTGCTATTCCTACTTCTTGTTCACACTTCAACTGGCTTATGGTAACCTCTGTGACAAACAAGAACACAATGATGTAGAACAAAACCTAAGCTACAGAATCAACGTTAGTCAACAATTACTACAAAGTTATTGGTGAGTCACAGGAGACAAAACAAACTTACAATTAAAACAACCTTACTTGGCAAACATAATGCCCCAATCAATTAAAGAACTACGAACTACCACAGAAGTGCAGCTTCAGTAATACAAAGTCCTTATAAAATAACACCAATGTAGTGTAGACACCAACACACATGGAAACAGGAACTCAAGACAGCCTTTTGTATGACCATAGTAATTTGTAAGAAGTATGAAGAGAAGCTTAGGGTATTTGTGTTGGTGTGTAATTCATAATGCCTTTAATATTTTGTGTTTGAAAAACAAAGAATACAGGTACAAACACTGAGACAGACTCATCCAGGGTAGGCTACACCCATTACATGAAAGATGTGATGAAATTGGGTGCAAGAGGCTTTTTATAGCTCCTAATTAACATGTGTGGGTGTGATTCTTAACACTACAGTGGTGCTAACTTCACCTGTCTTATTGTGTAATGAAGACTGTTCTACTCGTCATTCAGTCAGTCAGATCAACTTGATTACTTCTGGTGTGTTGTTGCACCGCTCAGTCCCCGGAACAATGAGATGACAGAGGCAGCAGCAGAGGACACTATGCCACCTGCTGTCCCTGCTGCTCCTGTCTGGCCCACTGCCTGGGAGTATACTGCAGTAGAGCTGAAGGTGGAGTAAGCTTGGTGGGTAGGTGGCCCAGAGGTGGTCTCAGGCAGAGTGAAGTTGGGTACCTGTGGAGAAAATAGGAGTCAAATGTCTTACTCTCCTATATCAACACTCTGGACATAATGTAAAGAAGGTATACATTTTTTATTTGTTTGCAGAAAAAAAAAAATCGATTTTGGGGCACTTTTAAGCCACTTTGAGATATTTTTCAGCACTGTTATCATATGAAAAAATGTATTCAACATATAGCCAACTCAGTGTCTCCCCAGAACCACAGGCATAGTACTAACCGTTTCCCACTCAGCAGAAAGTGTGTCAGTATCCTCTTCCTCTTCTGTATCTGAGCCATCCCCACCCTGGTCTTCCTCCTCCATTCCCTCCTCCATGCTCTCCACCAGGGACTCTGCAATCTCAAAGCTCCCCTGCCTGAAGAGGGTGAGAGAAGAAGCTCAGATACTGTTGTTAGAGTCAATTCATATAAGCAATACAAACAATGGTGTTTAGAGTGTAAGACAATCACTATTCAATTGATCCTCTTTCATATCTCTGAATTATTATCTGTGTCAGTAACATACCTGCCCAGGTCTGCCTGTTGTGTGTCAAGCAGTGCTAGGACGTTGGGTGTGGTGTGTGTTGGGCGAAGGACAGAGGGAGGGACCTTCTGGGACAGACATAGGTAGAGTACGTTGGTGTTGAGGCGACACACACGTCTTGCAAACTGTGCCTCAGTCAGCTCACCTCGGCAGAACTCACTGTACAGTTAAGATAATACACCACATTTCATTATTATGATCTTATACTTCTTTACTATGAGGTGATTATTTGTTTACTGGTACTACTGCAGCTTTTAGTCCAGAAACAGCAGTGAAATGTGGTCGGTAAAGATTTCTCCACAAATAGTTTCCCTTACTGTACTTACAAAATTTTTTCCACTGTAGTATCGAACTATATTACACTGTATATTGTATAACCAGACAAAACAAATATTTGTAGCATCATCTTGTAACACACCTGTAGCAGAGCTTCTTGGGCAGGGTTACGTCAAGGTAGAAGGCAAGTGTGTTGACGAGTTGAGTGAGGTATGTAAGTCCAGCACATACACTGACTGCACCACCCAATCTCTCCACTCCTCCAGCTCCACTCTCGGTGGCTGTAGCTCCACCCTCTCCTCCACTGCCACTGTCCTCTCCCTCACCTTCTGAGCTGGGAACTGCTACACTGGGGATGGCTGGGGTGGAGTAAGGAAAACAGAGGGAAAATGACAACATTATGCTACAACACTAGTAGTTGCACTGAACAAAATAAAATATCTCCATTATGTATCTGTAAATGTAATGATTGATGGCTACAGGAAAATGCCTCCCCAAACTTTTCCATCTCACATTAAACCCAATAATCAATTAATGCAAGTTCATATAACAGATTTTTCCCATTGTTTCTGTTCACTCTCTTAATTGATTATTGAATGCAATAAGTTTTAGTCCCACTACCTCTGAACCATTAAAAATGTAAACAAATTTAGAGTAATTGCACAAACTAAATACGCAGACTCACAAAGAAGATAGTGAGCAGCGTAATCACCAGGTCCTGAGAGGATTGGCTCCACCACCTTATAGCGAGTTTCATGGGAGGTGTCAGTGTACACCCAACGTCCACGTACATATGTAGTCTGTGATGCTTCAGCGATGGCCGAAGCTGTGTCTCTCTGTCCCGGCTCACCCTCACTGCTGCTACGATACCACAGACATTGATAGTGAGAGAATGATGATGAAAGGAATGGGTGGGAGTAAGGAATAAATTAACAAAAGTAGGAGCAATTTAACTACCTAAAACAAAATCACTTGAGCCCATAGATCATATTATATTATAACCCAAATTTACTTATATTAACCCTAAGCAACATCAGATATTCTGTGGCATGCCCAGTAAAAGTCACTGCTGAAGTGTGACACAATTGAGATAAATAAATTAACGATAAATAAATTAACCTGCACTCATCTCCCCTGACCTGAAAGCTGACCTAACCTTTGACATGTAGAGGGAAGACTAACCTGGGTGTGGGTTTGACTTGAGAGATGGGGAAGATGTTTGTGGTGAGCTGCTTGATGTTGGCCCTCACCACACCCTTCAGCTGCCCTTCACTTCTAGTCAGGTGCTCACGTTTGTCTTTGATCTGGTAAGCCAAGGGAACCATTTCATTCAATTTCAAAGGTCTGGATGTAGAAGTGATTGAAGCCTGTGATTATTCTTATATTCTTATATATAAAATTGGTATTCATAATGTATACAAAAAATACTCGTAATCTATAACACACACAAATACACACGAGAAAAACTAAAAAACTAAAATAGATATTCATAATGTATACAAAAAATACTCGTAATCGATAATAACACACAAATACACACGAGAAAAACTAAAAAACTAAATAGGTATTCATAATGTATACAAAAAATACTCGTAATCTATAATAAGTTAATAACACACACCTTAGCCTCATACTGCTCGAGGATTTTGCTCATTTTTTCGAGGCGTTGATGGAAGATGGGGAGTTCCTTTCGTCGCATTGCATTTAAGTTGGACACCTCAGCAGTCCGGGTCTTAACTGTAAGTTTTATTTATATTGATTAATAATAGGGGCCGTGACAGCGAGGTTATATTATAGCACCAGAAGAAGGTGAGACAGCAATCAGGAAGGAAACAGAAAGAAAAGAGGGACAGTCGAAGCCTTCACTGTTTTAGAGGTCATCCATTATCAATACTGTGTTATCATCATATCTACAAACAAACACACGTAAATAAACAGTGAACTCGTTAGAAATAATCAATGGTGCAGAAAGCTACTATGATACTGACTGATATGTATGACAATTATTGACTGAATGGAGACAGAGGTGGTACAGTACAATAGAGTACCTTGATTCCCCCAAAGTATGCCAGGAAACAGCAGGACCTTATGAACAAAATAATGGTGTTCTGTTGAATCTGTTGCTTGAAATAGTTTGCAGGAATCAGTTGCTCCAGATTTACCAACACTGTACTTCCCCCTTAATTAAATAATGAACACAGACAGCACTTACTTTCAGCCATCTGTTTTTTATTATCCTCCATCACCAGGTTCAGTAACTCCATCTTCTCTTTCATCTCCTCCACTCGTTCCTTCTGTTGGCACAAGATTACCAAAGGTGAAATAACAAGCTGTAGATACATGAGCATTAATTATTATCAGAGTATGGTTATGTTATAATTTTCTTGTCCTATATAGACTGGTTAAGTTAATAGCATACTTTTGGTACATTGGAGTGCCTTGATTCCTCCATAGTATGCCAGGTAACAGGATAATATTAGCAACAAAATATACTGGTGTTCTGTTGTTGCTTGGAATAGTTTGGAGGAATCAGATGCTCCATATTTCACACCAACACTGTACAGACGACCCTATAAGAAGATAATTAATATGCATAACAGGGAGAGGCGGTGTGTCAGGAAGAAGGGGAGGGCCCGTGACGCATTAGACGATACAGTGACGTCATAAACACACACACACACACACATAAAACGTACGTAATTATAGCAACTAATATGAGAGAGAGAGAGAGAGAGAGAGAGAGAGATTACGAAAAACGAAGTAATGAAGAATGAAATTAATTGAGGGAATATTCTCTTGTTGGTAAATTGGAAGACTACTGATTCCTCCTAATAATTATACCAGAATACAGACACCCTGAATGGTAATACTATAGAGGATCTGCTTTTTCGTGGCATAGTTTGGAGGAATCAGCCAGGGACCTTCCAATTCCCCAACAAGAGAATCTCCCCTTAAGGTGGTAATTCTTTTTCGTTACATTGAAGTGCCTTGATTCCACCAAAGTATGCCAGCAGGAAACAGGACCAGATGAGCAAAAATAAGCAGCTGGGGGAATTTTTTTTTAGAAATATGAGCAATATCATAGGTGCAATTTGAAGCTACTTATAAAGGAAAATATTCTAATACCTAACTGGAGTCCTTACCAAAGTTTAAAATACAAAAACTAATTTTCCCCCGACCCTTGGTGACCCGCAGAAATTAAACAAATGACCCCCAGGTTAAGAACCGCTGAACTAGAATAAAGATAGACAAAGAAAATGAACTAGACTAAATAACAGACAAAGAAAATGAACTAGGAATAAGATGGACAAAGTAATGTAAATATATTATTGGGGTCAACGGAAGGGAATTTACCCACGTTATCATATTATATGTACCCAACTGAAGACAATGGACCATCTGAATTAATTATAAACACAGGAAAACACAAGTAAAAATACATCATAGAACTCAGAACATGTGCCGAAAAAAACACACAGGAAAACACGAGTAACAAGACATAATTATAAAAAACTGAAAAGGTGTCTAAAAAAAAAAAAAAAGGAAAACACGAGTAACAAGACATAATTATAGAAACTAGAATAAAGAGTATTCGAATTAATTTATAAAAACGATGCCACACTAATAAATTTTAAATGATAAATTAGAATATAGGCGAGAGGGGGAAGAAAGGAAGGAAAGACCAGCAGAGGAAGAAAAAAAAAAAAAAAAATCGAATTAATTTACAAAACGATGCCACACTATATTTTAGAAGATAAATTAAAATATGGGGGAGAAGGGGAAGAAAGGAAGGAAGGAAAGACGAACAGTGGTCTACACGGTATATAGGAAACATGTGGCTTAGTAAACTTGGAGTAAAAAGGGGGATTTACCAACTAGGCTAGGCTACTGTACCTGAAAACCCTTAATTAGTTTAGATGAATATACAGATGACAAGAGGAAAAAAACATGAAAAGAAGAGAACATTGTCGAGAAAGAAAAAGCCAAAATACACACACAGTATAATATAAGATTATAATATTATATGTAAGACAGAAATATTTCCTAATAATCAAAATACAGTAATCAAATGAGAATACCAGTGAGTATAGGCTTAGCTGTACAAAATTATGGTATTTTTTTATATATATGTATTTGAGGTCTAGTTTAATTGGCTCTACTATCAGACTGTGAAGACCATTAAGGGGGTGCAGGAGTAGGGGACAGGCTTGGGGGGGGGGGACTGGGAGGTGCGGGAATAGGGGGACAGGCTTGGGGTGGGTAGATAGCCTGTCCCCTATTCCTGCACCCCCCTAACCCCCCCCCCCCCCAAGCCTGTCCCCCTACTCCCGCACCCCCCTAAACCACCCCAAGCCTGTCCCCTTATTCCCGCACCCCCTTAAAAGGCAAGTACAGTTGCGGCACATAGTCCTTGACCAGGGTGTAAATAAAGGGAAGTCTGTTCAAGGACTATGTGCCATGACTGTAAAATACAGGGATAGGCTAAGTTGTTTACATACTCCCAGAAATCAGTCACTATTTTTATCTTACATGGTTTCTCAGGTAGGCCTAATATTAGTTATTTGTAATAGGCTTTGACTGTCTTGACGATAAATAAGCCTATACCAGCAGAGTGCTTCTGTTATCTATCTAGGAGTAAGTTGTAACGTTGTGTCCATTACCCCCCAAAGGTCATTATTGTTACATGGCTATTTTTGTAGATTGTGTAGAATGTGAGTTCACTTTTATATACACACACACACACGTTGAAGTAGTTGCCCCGAGGTTGAGGTATAGAAAAAAAAAAAAAAAAAATGTTGCGCTAGTAAAGTTGTTTTGATTGATGCTCTACTCTTGCTGTGGTTAGAGTAATAAGAGGCATCGATTTTCACCCTCGTCCATGTGTTGTGTCTTCATCATCATCTCTAAAGCAACAACAGAATCCTCAAAACTATACCAAGCAACGGGACACCATTATTATTCATTAAGGGGAGAAAGAAACCTAATGTGGGAAATAAATCTGAAGGCTACTACTGATTCCTCCAAACTGAGCCAGGAAACAGGCAGATCCCCTCCATTTGGAATTATACAGGGGATGTGTTTTATAGCTGAGTTTGAAGGCCTACATTGACTCCAAATTGAACACAAAAGGTTGCTGCTTCCCTTAATTAATCTGAAGTACCAAAAACATACTATCCCTTTAAGGTGGTAATTCTTTTTTGGTACATTGGAGTGCCTTGATTCCTCCAAAGTATGCCAAGAAACAGCTGGACCAGATGAACAAAAATAATGGTGTTCTGTTGCTTGGAATAGTTTAGGGGATTCAGTTACTCCAGATTTACCAACAAAAAACTTCCCCTATAATGCCCCCCTGACCTCCTGTGACCCAATGTATGTATACGTGAAAAGAGAAAAGAGGAAAAAAAAATACACACACGCGAGAAATAATACCGGAAACAAATGAGACAGAGACATCAGAAAGTGGTTCAAGCAGGTGGGAATTTACCGTCCACTTTTTAACATTACATAATTATATAGTTGAGGGAGACGGTGAAGAAACGTTTAGGTGAGTGAGTGGGAAAACAACTTATTTATATACTTCAAAACAATAGCATGAGACGACAGTAGGATGATGATGCTGGAAGAGATACATATTAATTAATTATTACAACCACGAGCTAAATCCGGTTCAACTTCAAACTTCAAACCAGTTGGGTGTGTGTGTGTGTGTGTGTGTGTGTGTGTGTGTGTGTGTGTGTGTGTGTGTGTGTGTGTGTGTGTGTGTGTGTGTGTGTGTGTGTGTGTGTGTGTGTGTGTGTGTGTGCTACGGAGATTCCATACATAATAAAGCGGAAAGAAGATCCTTGTTGGTATATACAGAAATCAGGGATACAAAAGAATATCTCGAATACAAAAATACAAAAAAACAAAACAGGGAGACTGTAATAATAATAAAGCTGAAAGAAAATCCTTGTTGGTATATACAGAAATCAGGGATATAAAGAATAACTCGAATACAAAAAATACAAAAATTGTAAATGAAATAAAATTCATATGCCTTCACACGTTACACAGATACATAGAAAATCCTGGATCCAAAAAACAACTGGGATACAAATAAAATCCTGAATCCAAATAAATCCTAGAAAAAAAAAGAACAGGGATACAAAAAAATCATGTAAAAAAACTGAGATACAAAGAAAATCCTGAATAAAAAGAAAAAAAAAATGGGATACACTGGAAAACTTGGATTATAAATAAATAAATATATAAATAAATAAATAATACAATACAAAAAAAATACAACACAATGAAAATTCAATAAAATAAATATACTACAATGAAATGGTATTGGAGTTACGTACGAGGAGGAGATGTTCAGTCCTGTTCTTATGTAGCATCTCCACTTCAGTCTCCTGCTCCTTCAACTCCTTCCTGAGGCGGTAGTAACGAAGCTTCTTGTCTGCATATCTGTATCAACACCAGAGAAACAACATCCATGGTTAGTTTTCTCTCTCTCTCTCTCTATCTATCTATCTATCTATCTCTTCTCCACACATACACACATTCATTCATTCATTCTCTCTCTCTCTCTCTTCTCCACACACACACACATTCTCTCTCTCTCTCTCTCTCTCTCTCTCTCTCTCTCTCTCTCTCTCTCTCTCTCTCTCTCTCTCTCTCTCTCTCTCTCTCTCTCTCTCTCTCTCTCTCTCTCTCTCTCTCTCTTCTACACATACACACATTTCCTCTCTCTCTCTCTCTCTTCTCCACACATACACACATTCCCTCTCTCTCTCTCTCTTATCCACACACACACATTCCCTCTCTCTCTCTCTCTTCTACACACACACACACACACACACATTCACTCCCTCTCTCTCTCTCTTCTCCACACATACACATACGCACACATTCCCCCCCTTCCTTTCTCTCTCTCAACTATTCTCCCCCGTCCCCTTTCTTTACACACACACACACACACACACATACACACACACTCACACACACACACACACACACACACACACACACACACAGTAAAAAAAACCCTTGATTCACGATTATGACCTTTGACGTCAACCCTAAATGTTTAAAGTTCGTTCATTTGTTCAAAGTAATAACAACACATTATCATTCCAGCGTAATCATGGGACCCTGTGATGTAGTCAGAAAAATTGGAGATAAACGAGTCCTTCAAATATTGCCACAAAACACACACACACCTACAAGGAAGGAGCTTGTTTCGTGGCATGGTCAGGAGGAATCAGAATCCTTCAAATATTGCCACGAAACACACACACACACACACACACACACACACACACACACACACACACACACACACACACACACACACACACCTATAAGGAAAGAGCTTGTTTCGTGGCATGGTCAGGAGGAATCAGAATCCTTCAAATATTGCCACGAAACACACACAAACACACAGACACACACACCTATAAGGAAGGAGCTTGTTTCGTGGCATGGTCAGGAGGAATCAGAATCCTTCAAATATTGCCACGAAACACACACACACACACACACACACCTATAAGGAAGGAGCTTGTTTCGTGGCATGGTCAGGAGGAATCAGAATTATCCTACACGAACACAGGGTCCCTTTAATTAAGAAGATTGACATGTTGTGATTGGGGAAGTGTTAATTAAAGATATCTTAAAGAGTTCGATATGGATATGGAGGTCCCAGAATCTTAACACATCTTTACTAAAAAATCAGAAATGTGTTATAAGATTCTAAAAAGATGTTAAAATGTCTTATGAACGTTTGTGAATATCAACCCAATAGAGGCAGACCTATTATTATACGGTAGGCAGCACCACAGGAAGCCTATGTAAGGTGATGAAATAATAAATGAAAAAATCCGTGATATACTGTGTGGAAAATTAAGAGGAAATGAGTCATGTATCTGAACTTAGTTAGCCCCTGACAATTATTACACCATACTAGCTCAATGTTGTGGAATATTATATACAGATAAGAAAGAATAAAGCGAATGCAATATAAATCTCTCCAAAAGTGTATATGGAAAAACCCTTTTTTGCGTCCTTTATAGCCTGTGTGTCCAAAATATTATATACACCGTTAAGAAAAACATTGATGGATTTGTTATTGTGGTGTGTGACAAGCAGAACCATCGCTTGCCATCACAACACAAAGAAGGTGTTGCATATACGATACCAACCCTTCGTGTGTACCAATCATATTTGTAGTACGGCAGCAACCCTTCATCTGTTCTTTACCAATAGTGATGGTCTCAATCTTCAACTTCTCCTTGTGCATGGTTGTGTTTACCGAGAACGATCCGTACATAAAACGTCTGCCTGAGGGATGGGTGGGGATGGTATACCGTACTTATATAAGGTGTGGCACGGCTGCAACTCCTCAGTGATCCCGCGACCTTCGGAGGAGACAGTTATAGTTAGCTTGCCTGGCTCAGCAACTCATGCAACCATGGGGCCCAGACTAGCGAGTGTTGCAGCGGGTTTGGCGTGTGTGCTGTCCTGTGTTGTCGCGGCGCCTCAAGAGATTAGACTCGACCCCACCAGGATATACACACCCGGGGACCTGAGGGAACTACAGATTGCCATCGCCTACGAGAAGTGCCTCAACACCCCAGGCTGTGACACTTCGGTCCATGAAAACATCACGTGTCAGGTCAGTGAATCATATACACGAGAGAGTCAATCTGCTATGACACTTGGTTGGCACATTGATTCAACTCTTTGTATTGTAGTTAGTTATAGTGTGATACTAATTATTATTATTATTATTATTATTTTTGTTTTTGTTTACGACGTGAGTTTGCTATACATACAAACAACAGAATTCATATGATAGTGAATGATTGATGACCTCTTGTCTCTTCCCTCGAGGCAGTATATAAGCATCAGGAATTTTGGTGCACAGTAAATATAAGATAAGATAGACCTTTTCTCAAATAAATCCACGACACTCAATTCAATTCACTACCAGTACATAAAGTCATAAGGAAATGGACAATGATTAAGTGATAATAACAGTTACTATTCTTCTAATTCAATTCACTGCCAGTCCAAGCCATAATTATAGAACATTGGGTACAAGACAGATATATAAGGAAACGGATAATCATTAAGTGATAATAACTATTCTTCCAACCTCTCTGATCAAGGCCATGCACGGGACCTATCAAATGTGAGGATAGAGTTTGTATGTACTATAAATGGCACTACTATACTCTCATTCACTAAATATATATATATATATATATATATATATATATATATATATATATATATATATATATATATATATATATATATATATATATATATATACTGTATATTATGTTAAGGGATATATGGGGGATTAATGCCTTTTTGCTATACTGTGCATGTTACTATTATTACTGCAAAAGTTATCAAAGGCTTAATAAATATAACTGTATGTGATGTGAGTGTGTGTGTGTGTGTGGCTTCCAAACACTTCCTCCTTGTTTCTTAAGTGAAGAGAGGATGGAGGGGGACTTGTTATTGTCTGTGTTTATGGCCTGACCTGACTCAACTCGAGGGATTATAGTGAAGGGGGGGGGAAGGTCCTTGTAATATGAGTGTGTCACCAGCCAGGATCCTTTTAAGGGGGTGCGGGAGTAGGGGACAGGCTTGGGGGGTGCGGGAATAGGGGGACAGGCTTGGGGGGGGGGGTTAGGGGGTGCGGGAGTAGGGGACAGGCTTGGGGGGGTTAGGGGGTGCGGGAATAGGGGGACAGGTTTGGGGGGGTAGAAAGCCTGTCCCCTATTCCAGCACCCCTCTAACCCCCCCCCCCCTCCAAGACTGTCCCCCTACTCCCGAACCCCCCCGACCCTCCTAAAATAAATCACAAACAATCTACAAAACACACACAACTTTTATCATCACACCTTTTTTTTTTTTTTGTAATCTTGGGTCGTGTTCCGTTCTAATCACTTTTCTTCACAAAATATTTACGTACGGTACCAAATGAATAAATATACCAACTGTTTCTTGGAATGGGTGGTGATGAGTTGGGGAGGGGTTTGGGAGAGTATAGCACTGTACTGTACACACATACGTAAAGAGCATGGTGTGTGATGATGATGTCACGTATGATATCACTTGAAAAAGGGCAAGGAAGGAAGTGGGGAGCGGCACAACGTATACATATAAATGAGATAGGTTAAACCACCATATATAGCCTACATACAAATGAAGGTGTAAGTAAGGTTTTGTATGCATAGTGACGTGTATAAATAAGGTGTTGTCATCTAGTGGGACAGAAGAGATGCTACGGTACATACAAACATCACCACGAAACTCCACTGTCTCATCTCTAGTGCGACACCCAATAATCTCGGGGCCTCGCAAGAGTCCCGAGGTTGAGGTATAATAAAAAATAATAGAAGAATGTGGAAATAAATGAGGTACAAAAAAACAAGGATAAGAAATCAACAATGTAGGCTATCAGCAAGGAGAAAGGAAAAGAATGTGATAAGTAGGAAAATACTGAAGAAGCTGTTGGTTAGTGGTTTGGGTCAACAGTTACACACACACACACACACACACACACACACACTTTCGCGTCCACAAGGAAGTAAACGACTAACTAAAACCTGAAATTATTATCATATCCTGTTGGCAAGTCTTTCATGTCTCGTGAGTGATAATTTCCTACCATTGTGTTGTCAGGGTGAAGGTGTTATTGAAGTGATTAGCACCGCATATGTTATTATAATTATCTATTCTATTAGTACAATTATATATTATTACTATGTCTGTCTTATGTTTTGCTTAATCGAACCCTAATTTGATTACCATTTCCCTTATCATGAGCATCTAGTGTGATTATTACTATATTATTATTATTAAAATGAGAATTAGCACCAAACTCAGAAGGATTATTTGGCACTGAGACAAGCAAGGGAGTGGCAGACAGAAAAATAACTTGTTTGTGAGCAACATAGACACTGATGATCAAAAAAAAACCACTTTTATGTACCGAAATATATATAACTGGAAGAGATGAAAGACAGAATTTTTATTACTATTACTTTTTTCTTCTTTTTTAGGAGGACAGGTTCCGTGTCTGCTGCTATGAAACCGATCCTGACTAGCACTAATCAATTGCCTTTTTCTGTGTGTTTGGTGAATACAGGAGGGGGCTGGCGTGGCTGACCTAATGCTTAACAATGTTGGTGTGAGGACTGGGGGAGTTAAGCCAGACTGTAACTCCTTGGTGGGTGAAGTATTGTGGCCCCAGATAGGACAGTGTGTCACCCTACTCACCCAGGGACCGTGTCAGCCTGGCCAGTGGGTCAAATTACACCATACAGATCGTGAGTATACTGATAAACAAACTCATCAATAAACTATACACACTAATAAACAAACACATACATACATAGATAAACTACATTGATAAACATTCAAATAATCATAACAAAACAAACTTAGGAGTTCTGAGAAGTGGACAAGGTCACGGGGGGAGTGTGTGTGTATGTAAGTATGTGTGTGTGTGTGTGTGTGTGTGTGTGTGTGTGTGTGTGTGTGTGTGTGTGTGTGTGTGTGTGTGTGTGTGTGTGTGTGTGTGTGTGTGTGTGTGTGTGTGTGTGTGTGTGTGTGTGTATGTGTGTGTGTGTGTGTGTGATAAATACTGAGGAGCTACACAACAGGCATTCCCACACTGTCTTGTTTCTCTCTTGTCTTTATTATAAGAGTCAATTAATTAAGGGACCCTGTGATGTAGTCATAAAATTTGGAGGTAAATGAGTCCTTCAAATATTGCCACGAAACACACACACACACACACACACACACACACACATTTATATGGAAGGAGCTTGTTTCGTGGCAATATTTGAAGGACTCGTTTGCCTCCAATTTTCATACACGATCACAGGATCCTTAATTAAATAAGAAAAGAACAACAATAATCAGACGGGGGGAAAAAATAAATAAACAAATAAATAAAAACCGCATGGCAACAGCAGACGAAGGTTAATGAAAAGTAAATTTGGGAAGAAAAAATGTAAATAAAAGATAATGAAGATGACAATAATGAGGAAAACAAACAGGTTGGTTGGTGCCTGTCAGGGATTGTGTTGCCGTGTATGATGGGGAATTTCCAGGGTCACACTTCAACCCACTCTGATTCTCTCACGACACGCACTTTATACATACATACATACATGGAGATACCAACACAAACATACATACTCTAGTCTATACATCATGCTTATACCAACACACACATACACATACATACTCTACACATTAATAATTACTTACACGCTTCCTATGTGATACACCAACACACACATACATACATACATACATATCCGGTACACACATTGTACTTACACGCTTCCTATGATACACCAACACACACACATACACATACATACATACTCTAAATATTATACTTACAAGCCTCGAATGATACACCAACAAACATATACACACATATATACATACACGCATCATACTTACACGCCTCCAATTATTCACCAACATACACATACACGCCTCCTATGATACACCAACAAACACATAGCCTATACATACTCTGCACATCGCTATACAGTATTATACACACATGAACGAATAATAATATACACACAAGAACGAACAATAATATACATGCTGTCCTTATTCAGTTTGTGTACATCTAAAGTCACTTGTATTAGTTTTGATACCCTATGACTTCTTTCCCTTGCACATGTGGTAATCCCGCACTGCAACTCAAAGGCCTTGCACACACACACATTTTTAGGTATTGCACACACACACACATTTTCAGGCATTGCACACACACACACACACACACATATTTTCAGGCACTACACACACACACACACACACACACACACACACACACACATTTTCAGCCTTTCTTTCTTTCCTCACTATTACACCTTCATATTATTTTCCCTCCAATATATATATAATTTACTTTCTCCGTCGCATCTCCTCCTATAAGGCCTATCTGGGGGGAAATAGCCTTTATATCTATCTATCTATCTCCGTCCATTCTTTTCCTACTTCCCTTCTTTCACGTCCCCCTGTTCTCTACACGTGCCACCACCAATCTGTATACAACAACAAAAACCACAACATTGCATCTTGTGTACCTATATCAAACAACAACTTTCGAACTTGACACTCGTGCAAAATTGTACCCAAGAAAAAGTTATCGGCCTTCACCTAAGTCAACCTTTGATATTTGGCTCAGCTATAGGCTAGGTGATTTTCTCTCTCTCTCTCTCTCTCTCTCTCTCTCTCTCTCTCTCTCTCTCTCTCTCTCTCTCTCTCTCTCTCTCTCTCTCTCATATGTATTACACGAAGTCCTCACTATCTCTCATATTCATTTCTCCTAGGGTTACTTTAAATACATCATTTTATACATATCATACTCCTAGAGTTACTTTAAATACATAATTTTATTCATATCATACTTCTTATATGCCAAGTTGTTTAATTAAAAGATTCACTAACAGTAATTTTTCCATTTATCGATCCTGAGCAGTACGACCAACGTGTGCTTCTAAACCCTGTGGACCCAACTCTGTGATGTGGGAAGGGGAGTGCCGCCCCCCTGGATCCATCCCTGTCACCTCATGCCCTCCGTCCCAGCGACTAATATTAAACGAGTTTGGTGAAGGAGAGTGTGACTGTGACCTCGGCCTGGTATACTACGAGGGTACCAAGATGTGCTACACACCTTACACACAGGGACCTTGTCTACCTGGCCATATTATTAAGGTGAGGACAAGTGAATGATGATTTACTAATGTTAGGGAAGAATATATTAGGTAACTTGTACACACAGGGACCTTGTCTACCGGTACCTGGCCATATTATTAAGGTGAGGACAAGTGAATGATTTACTAATGTTAGGGAAAAGTCAATACTAAATCTTTGGGAAGAATCTATGTGTATAATGTTAAGGAACAGTCAATATTAATCTTAGGGAACAATCTATCAACTCATTTGTAACTGTAAACCAAGGGAACATCGTACAACTCCCTCACTGGTACATACATACATACATACACCTGAGGTAACTAACTGAATTATAGATTACAGTAATATAGATTTGTAATGTTTACTGTTCTGACTTAATTTTGGGGTGGGTCTTTAAAATCAGTATTGAATTCTTTTAGTGTGTAATATCGATATTTATATTTCTACTACAGCGACTTTATGTGTATGTGTATGTGTATGTATATATGTGTGTGTGTGTGTGTGTGTGCAATGCCTGAAAATGTGTGTGTGTGTGCAGTGCCTGAAAATGTGTGTGTGTGTGTGTGTGTGTGTGTGTGTGTGTGTGTGTGTGTGTGTGTGTGTGTGTGTGTGTGTGTGTGTGTGTGTGTGTGTGTGTGTGTGTGTGTGTGTGTGTGTGTGTGTGTGTGCAATGCCTTTGAGTTGGCAGTTCTGATAATAATGAAGTGATGGTGAATTTTATCTTAACCTTCAGGTGGTGGACGCAGGTGTTCGAGGATTGGCACAGTGTTTTCGTAATCCTTGTCCTAGACCTAACATGGTTCGGCTTGACAACAACTGCCGTGTGGTCCAAAACACTGGTGGTACCTGCCACACCCTGGAAACCCCTGGACCTTGTGAAGACCAAACCACACTACGTATAGACAACACCATCTCCGAACCTCTCTGTATCACCACACACAGCATCTTCAGTTCCATAGGACCCAGGTGTAGCCGTGGTTCTATCAGAGATAACAGAGGAAGGTGTCGCACTAACTTTGCCAGGATATTGAGGGATCTCCCACCTATTGTCACCAGCAGACCCAACACGAATGGAAACCAAACGTGTCCCAAGGGTCAGGTGTTTATGGCAGGGATTTGTATCAGGCTGGCCTTTTCATGAGAGAAGGAGACATAACACCAAGTCGTAGGGGTCAATTTGGAGAGGCTTTTTTGTTTTCTTAGTTATGATGATAGACTAAGTTTCCGTCCATAGAATATAATGTTTCTAAATACAGTTTGTCTCCCCTTTTTCCCTGTTCCCGCGGAGAGACATATTATTGTCGACCACGGAACAACATTCATCATCATCGCAGCTGACCGACCGTTCGTGATGATAGAGGCGGGAGGCAGAAAGGGATATAAAACAGGACATCTAAATTCTGACTATACGGTATTAGATCGGGTCACACTAGCTGCTCTGTCCTGGTAAAATATATATAATGATTATCTAACAAATTAAACTTTACGTCATAACAACTTTAATTAAGGGGGAAGTACACTGTTGATAAATCTGGAGCAACTGATTCCTCCAAACTATTCCAAGCAACAGAACACCATTATTTTTGTTCATATGGTCCTGTTTCCTGGGATACTTTGGAGGAATCAAGGCACTCCAAGGAAACAAAAGTGAATTAACCCCTTAAGGTGGTCATTCTTTTTTGTTACATTGGAGTGCCTTGATTCCTCCAAAGTATGCCAGGAAACAGGACCAGATGAACAAAAATAATGGTGTTCAGTTGCTTAGAATAGTTTGGAGGATTCAGTTGCTCCAGATTTACCAACACAAAACTTCCCCCCTAAGAGAAAGTGTGAACGAACGAACGAACTATTGCGTCATCTCACACACTAGGAAAGGTTGGCCTCTGGTGTTCAGCAAACTTTCAACGCGAGTATAATAAGGTACTACGAATTTGGCACCGAACCCTGCACATGTCTGGCTGGCAATCTTTTTGTGATCTACGTCATACTCTCACCCAATATTACTTACACCTGCTGGTACTCTTGACACACCAGACTTATTACACGTGTGGGGTACCTCATGATTATAAACAAATATCCAATTATTATCTACTTTCACACGGAATCATTAACTGGCACCATGACATTCCTGACGATAAAAACTAAAAAAAAACTTAATACACATCCACATCAATACCGTACCTCAAAAAAAAAAAAAAAAAAAAAAAAAAAAATAATATAATAATCTGATCACATATGGCACCTCACACACCTGCTTGCATACAACATTAACCAAGCCTCACACACCACATAACTGACGAGTCGAGGTGGCCCAGTAGTTATAGTGCAATACTCTCATAATATCACAGTCGGATGCTCCAACCAAATCAGTGCATGGAAAGGTAGAATTAATAATATGTGGACCTCGAGAATTAATGCCTCTAAATATAATAATAATAATAATAATAATAATGAAATACATTCTCGCAGGTACCATCACAGTTGTTGTATTCCTGATATATATAACCTCCTCACGTTCCTCTCGTTTTGCAAATGAATATCAATATAAAATAAAATAAAACTATAAACAAAAAAAATATCCATTACCCATCCACCACCTTCTTGCCTCCTTTGTGATATGTGTGTAGCCTAAATACAGTCGTAGCATATTAAGATTATTATAACTTAGAGTCCTACCTTAGTGCCGTATTTCTAGTCAGGCCCGAAGGCTAGGAATACATACAAAAACTATTACAAATAATGTCTGTTACAATTATTAGTGAATGAATAACTTTATGGTAATGTAAGTTTATGATTTTTAAAAGTATCACACTATATGCACATTTTCCTTCTGTTACATTCCCTCGTCATCAGTTTTAAGGTTACAATAATTCTTTTTAGTTTTGCTGGTATTCTATAACCCTCTGAGTCTGAGAACAGGCTGAAGGATGAGGGAAGCATTAATTAGGTTGACCAGAGGACTGAGGAAAATGTACTTGTGTGATGCCAGGATTATAGTCTCGTAGGTTTGTTGTTTGTTTGTTCCTTCATTACCTATTTGTGTGTTTGTTTCAGATACGAGAATAAAAGTTACTTGAAGTTCAAGGTTGGGTTTTATTGATTATACTTGTGATATGAAGTGATAGTGCTTGAAGGTTAATGTATGTAAGCCAACTTTCACTCTCACACAGTTAACCCAGTCTATCCCTACAATCAGTCAGTCTGCCTATCCATGAACTCACCCACAAGCAGCCTACCTACCTTACAGTCCCTAATCCACCCTATATGATCATACCGTAGGCTACCAAGACAAGTGAAGGGCAGAGAAACACACAATATGAACTACCCAGTACTGTTATAATTATTACCTAACTTCCTCATTAACAAGACATGCAGAGGTGGTGGATAACACGACGTTATGGGGATAATACATTTTTGGTACCGTACACTATAAAAAAAAAAAAGTGCATTGATTCCACCACCAAAGTAGGCTAGGAAACAAGACCAGATTAACAAATAATGGTGGTCTGTTGCTTGGCATAACACTGTACCATCTCCTTGACACAACCTTTCCATCTGCTTTTGTCTTTTCCCACCCATATCTGTGACGGGTGTGTATGTGTCTTACTATAACCGGAATCAAAACTAACCCAACCTGTTGTGCGAGTGGACGGGGGATTCCCCAGACCAGCACCGAGGCTTGGATACAGCAGCCAACAAAAGTACTGCCCCAGATGAATGAAAATGGAACATAGAAATGATTCTTATTAACCAAAAATTACAGTGACCCACGGCTATGTAGTTTTAAATAATCTTTCGAGGGGGTTTCATAACTAGGCCTATAGTGCATCTGGCTATCTCACTCTGATTACTCGTTGGTGATTTCCGTTATCATGGCTACAGACTTTTGAAGCCATCTTTAGTTTCTTCGTCTGGCCTCCGACATTTCCACCTTCCAAAACATTAAGCCTATCCGCATGGGTATTTCAATACAGTATCAACCAATCTTTTTATGTTAAATGAATACCATAGCTGTGATTTATACGCTACAGTTACCGGCGTCACAACAGTGGCAAACGGATATGTTGGATAACTTGGAGGCAATATGTTGTCATTGTTCTCCTTTATACATACGGAGGTATAATTATAGTGTATGAGAGTCATTCAATCAGATGAACCAGACTTATTCAGTTTGTTTATCGTGTACTCAACATCACCATTATCATCCAATCACACAGCCCACGTGTACACACGTGATAATTGTATGCTGGACAGTAGACCAAGATCTCTCTCTTGGTCTTGCAGTAGACAACAATCCTATGAATATTATAATGGTTTGTATAGTTTACAACATGTCTAATAGAATAATATAAACGTCTGAACACACACGCCTCCCCAACATATTTATTATTCGGGAAGTCGTGGCATGAAATCCGGTACCCACATGTAGGTTGGGTTACCCTAAGTTCATATGACCCCAGCCACAGCCTTGTAGAAGGCCTTGCCCCAGACCCTAAATATACCTGACCACAGACCTGACCACTGCCTCATCGGACTCATCTTTCCCACTGAGCCTCGTTCCTCCTCACTTTACACAATTTGCTTTCCTTCCCTCTTTCTCTCCCCACAACCATTCCCTACATCTCACATCCCCTGTATTTATCGTGTTGATCACCAATGCCTTGTTGACATGACGGAACTCACAGTCTATTTATACCAGCGGTCAAATTCCAACTCCCCCTTCTTTCCCTTCTCCGTCCTTTTCTACTGTTTCTCATTTACCATTCACTTCACTCTGTTTTCTCTCTTTCATTTTCTGTCAAATCTTATCTTTCTTCTATCTCAATTTTCTATACAAATTTGACGATTATAATAAGTTCTGTATATACCCCAGTTACAAGGACAATGAAGCATTTCATTATTTAGGCTATTTGGAATTCTAAGGGTGGGTGGAGGTGGAGGTCAAGGTCCAGGCAGCCTCACACGACCTCACTCACGCCTGGAGGGAAAGGTCATTGGAAAGAGAGAGAGAGACAGACTGTGTGTATGTACAATTCTCACCTGCATAAAAATTAATTCTCACTGACACAGGCTATAGGTTCAATTATTCCTACATTTTCACTTATTCCTATCGTAAGGCAGAATGTAAATAACTTTGGAAGAACCGAGTCATCTATACTTTAACCCTGTGTATCCTTCTATAAAATGTGTTTCAGAATTGACCAGTTGTGTATATGCAAAAATAAAAGTACTGTATGATCTATTGACTAAGAATAGAGAACTAAAGTCGAAACATAATTGCTTTTATAGTTCCTGAAGATCACTAGGTTAGGTTAGGTTAGTCTGTCTGGTAACAAAAATTACTTTTATGATGTTCTATATATTTTTCTGAGGATTTTTATTATTTCCATAATTTTGGAAATGTTTAACTTTACCATTCTCCCACACCCTAAACCCCAACTACTGTATTCATGAAGGTCAAAATCACACCAGAAATAAAATATTTCTCTCCACTAAGGTTTCTAACTCATGGATGTAAACTATAGTTCACCATATTATTTCCTTTAATTGCCAGCTTATAAATTATGGGTAGCTATAACTCTTGGCTGTTAGTTTAACGCCAATACAGTAATGATTTCACTGGCCTTCCACGATAAACAAAAATGTAAAGAATGACCAGCATATTTATCATATGTATAACAAAGCACAATAAGAGCTTGTTATGTCTGACAAATGTAACTCCACATAGTCACTTTATCATACAAATATTACTGTGTATGTGCCACATCTACAACTTGCAAACCTCCACTGAAAAAAAAATTGTACAGTACTTACTGTATGGTATATATTGTAAATAGTTACTTTGAATATAAACATAATAAACAAATCTGAATGTTCACATACCGTAGGTCTACAATACTAAATGTATGAGTAAGCTTGGGAAATGGGGATGGCAGGAATTAACAATGCTGAAAAAAATGTGTTTGCTTTCAAGTGGTTTTCAAAACGTTGCTCAGTATACAGTAAATTCCTGATGGTCTATCAATCACCCAGATTACGGACTTATTTTAGAGTTATGCATGCGAGAGATGAAAATTAATTTTTAGTGTGATATATGTTCTTATGGTCAAATTTTTGTGAGTGGAAAGTAGGTCTGTAATACTTCCATGACATTTTATAGTTTGTCAAGGTCATCCATAGATCAGGGGTGTGTGATACAATTTGCAGTGGGTCAAACCTCGGAGATAACTAACTGGGAAGTGTTTTGCTCCTGCTCTGCTACATATAAAAACGAATCCTGTCCTCAATACAAAACAAAAACAAAGGATTGCATATTCGATTTCTATGACTAACATAAAACATTACCATATTCTTGACCACAGAAAGAGTAATGCACAGTAAATGTGCAGTAATGAAGAGTAAATGTGACTTTTCTTCCACAAAAAGGCTTGAAAAATGGACAAAATAAATAAATGTTAATAAAGAAGGTAACATACAATAAATATGGTAATAAAGAAGGTAACATACAATAAATATGGTAATAAAATACAATAAAGGTAATAAAATACGGTATTTATTGAAAGAATTACCGTTTTGCAGCAGTGTTGCCAGATCCGGCTGGGTCCCAGTATTTTACCCCTGTCATTTATTGTACTTTATCACGATTATTTCCCGGTAGTTTGCCCAGGTTAGGTCACGGTAGTTTGCCCAGGTTAGGTCCCGGTAGTCTGATGCGGTCTAGGTTAGGTTAGGTCAGGTCAGGTAAGGTCAGGCTAATTTCAAAATGCCCCATTTGAATATGCCCTATCTTGGAAATGGAGCATTTGCGGAGGAAATGCCATAGAAGAAAATAGTCTTAGAAAGGTCTAAATAAGTGGGCAATGAAGGTAGAAAAAATGTACGCAATAACGGTAATTCATTCAATATTTACCTAAAATACAATAAAGAAGGCATTAAATAAGATATAATAAAGAACGCAACATACACACAATAAATAACGTAATATGCATACAAAAATACAACAAAGAAGGTACCACAACATATATACAATAAAAAACGTAACATACATACAAAAAAGAACGTAACATACATACAACAAAGAACGCAATATACATACCAAAAAAAATAAGACAACATACATACACACATACATACAGTAGGCTACATACCTTTCGGGCATCTTCATACGGGAATGATAGAAGTTTCCATTCCTAACACATTCTTGACAATAGAAAGCCCTCGTCTTTTGGTTACACAGTGGACATCTCTCAACACTATGACACTCATGATGGGTAAACCCGACCCTATTATAACCAGTAGGAGAACCAACACCATCAGGAGACATTAACGACGCCATCACCACCTCACCAGAGTCACCACTAGTCCACTACCAACAGCTTCCAACAACTAAATAACACATACATACATACAGTCAGTCAGTCAGCTCTGGCAGGTCTAGGGTTTAAAATACTTGTTCGGGTCTTGTGTACTTTACGTCTCGTTGAGTAATAACACAGTAATTTATATATATATTTGTTGTTGTTGATAGCACTGAAATTCGTGGTAGTTTGTGTTGCATCTCTATTTCATACGTAAGAGTAGTGTAAAATAGTGATTAATATAGTAAAGGAGCAAGAGACGAAATATGATAGTTGTCGAATATAATATTGGATGAAGGAGGATCAGCTGTGTAAACAAAGGAAATATTCTTCATCACGTGACTAATGACGTCACACACAAACATTACCATGGAGGTATAATTATAGAGGAGGCGTTTTTATCAAGTACAGCTGGCAACATATATTCGCGTCCAATTCATGTACTAAATAATGATAATATGACCAGATAGTTGCATTCTTATTAACCAGTTTCTATTCTAACAACATGTGTAATTTACCACATGAGAACTGTATCCGTCATCTCTGCATTTAAATTGTGTCACAACATTACTATACCTCATACATAAGCAGGTGGAAATGAAGCGAACTTATGCTGCCGACTGTACCTGCAATATTTTCTGCCATTTTTTTAATAATGTCGGCTTGTTCAGTATATGGGTGTACCTAGAGAGACAGCAGGTCTTTCTACTACTTTTCATATGTATGTTAAGAAAGTCATACAGAAAAATATACGACAGATTCAGAAATGGACAAATCGACGAAGTGAAATTCATCACCTTCCTCATACACCTGATACCCCATGTCCTGTAGAATATTGGGTAAAAGTAGAGAAGTACTCCGTTCACTATATTGTATATTTTAGTATCATTAACCACTATTTTGGACCATTCTAAGACACTTTTCATCGATGGTATTTCGGAGATGTTTTGGAGACAAGCCCCATTTTACAAACATAATTTGGAAATTAGTCTGACCTAACCTGAACCTAACCTAGACCACAGCAGACTACCGGGACCTAACCTGGGCAAACTATTGGGACCAAACCTGGACAAACTACTGGGTGTAAACTCTATCATAAAGTGACCGGGGCAAATTCCCGGGACCTAGCCGGATGTGGTAACACTGCGCGGCCCTAGCCAAGAACAGAGTACTTCTCTACTAATACCAAATATTGATACTGTACACACTAAAACTGCAGAGCCAAGGCTATTATAGTGTTCTGATATTAACTATTAATGTACAGTCGGCAAAAAAAGTTTCGTTACCACCCCTACGTTAATTTTAACATGGTTAAGCCCGGTATGGTTGGTACTCCGCCGACTGGGTAGCTGTGACTCGTGTCATCCGGGACATGCTGGAAGGGAATAGTCTTTGCCCAGGCAGTGACAAATTTTTTATATCAAAAGTTTAGCTGATTTTGAATTAAATTTTGAGTGTTGAAGAACTCTTACTATTTAACTATTCATTATTAAACATAAGGTAATGCGTTTGAGTATTTTAAAACAAGAATAACCATGAAATACCCAGAAAAATTAGCACTGGGTGAAACGTCATTCCTACTTGGCTGCCCATGACACACTGAGGGGCAGTGGCCAGGGCCCGGCCCAGGGGCACGGAGGCTGGAGGGACCGGGAGGGTGGCGGAGGTACGACACTCGCCAGTCAGGTGTACCAACATTACATTACACTGTTTTAGAGATGGTAACGAAACTTTTTTTGCCGACTGTACCTGGGGTGTCAGCCAAATTATGATCAATATTGATTCTCCATAATTTACTGATAGTAGAGAGAAAATCTGGAGTTATTGGCTACTACCTGCCATGGCCATGCTAAGTATTCTTATTCATTCTTTGTTTGAACAAAAACTATACGACCATTCATAAACAGAATGATAATGAAAGAAAAATATAATACTCCAAATATATTAAAATCCACCACAATAATATGGGTTTCCATTAAGTAATGTAACCTATGGAGAAATTATCATTAAATTCTCCCAGCAATTTTAGGAGTTGGTAAAAATTATAATTGAAACTCTCTTAAAAGCACTGACAGGTATAGAGAGAATTAAGGGTTGATTTATCTTAATCATTATGTTTACAGGAAGGTACATGGTAAAAGGCTTAGTTATTGGCAAAATGAGATTCACAATACAGCATTTGGTTAAACGTACAACAAAATGAGATTTCAAAATTAAACTTTTTATATCAATGTAACCCAAATTTGTACTTATAATTCCTTGAAGCATATGAAATGGTTCCTTGACACTAATGTTTGCATGATGGTTTTCTTTCCTGTGATTATTTTTCCACAACCAAATCCTAGCATAATTGGTGTATCTATGTCACACTTGGGGTAAAAAGTATTACATCAACTTCCTAAACCTGACAGTGCTGGAAAGAGGTTGTTGTTTTACACTACATGCAGACATCAACTTAATGGAAGTCAGGATTTTTACACTCAATATTAATCCTGCTGGACATTTTCACTCAACAAAATGTACAATTAGCACTTGTTAGCACACACAGTACAGTACAGAGACACATATCAGAAGTTACCATGGTACAGTTTTTCTATACATGAAAATGCCTCTCCTTTATATTTGTACCAAGAAATGAGATTAAAATTTGTCAACAGGGTTTTGCTTATCTTACGTATCTTTCCCCAGATAACATCACTCGTGTATTAGAAAAGATGTTGACTGATCATCAATGGGTAGAGCTCCTTACAAGGTTGCATTTATTCAGCTTGTTGTCTAATGTCCTCAAATATGTATTAAGTTGTCTCAGATTTATGTGAGTGAAACTACAACGTTCCCTTCATTAGTTCCTTCCTCCCTGTAAACTATTATGTCAAAATAAGATAAAGTTACAGTGTTACATGAGCGCATTTTTTCGTAAAGAACAGATGAATATCAAACTTTATATAAAAAAATCTATTCAATCACTTTATGGACTCCTCCATGTTGGAATAAGAGCCAGGACTGAGGAATGTAAAAATTATTGAAACTGTACCACAATATTTATACCCCCAATAATGTTCAACCCTTACATTTTTCTGTAACCAAATTAGTGAAAATAACAATATTTAAGGTACTATGTACTGAATTTATTACACCACTTCTTATCAAATCAAATACTGAGCATTGGGATCATTAAAATAAGACTGGTATTTTTTTAAATGAGGTTTCATATAATTGTGCTCTGATAATTGTGCTGCAAATGGCTTCATATACCTGATTCATTCCCTCCAGTGTCTGTATATCTAAGGCCAGTGATCCTTACTGAAGAAAAATCCTCCTAATAACTACACACTTCACATCAATTCCCATTTTGCAAGGGAAATAAGTTGGTGATGAAATGAAGTTTACAAAAACAGTGAAATAAAAGTACATACAGGTATTGATTTGTGTGTATAAATATTGCCAAGCAAATCAGAGATACACTGTAAGGAAACACATGAAGTGCAGCCTTCTGCCACCCCTAGCTATCTACTTAATGACCTTACTTTAATACAGTCCTGTATTCAAATACAAATATTTTTATATTTTACAACAGTACTCAATTAATTGTATATGATAAAAATCACTATCATATAATTTTAGCATCCTGGTCATCAGAACACACTATAAAGTAATTACTGTATAGATATACATAACATTATCCAATACTAACAGTTGAACTTAGTACCAAATGACTGTTGCCAATTGACTGAAACTTTTCACCACCAAGCTCAACCTAAATCAACTTCAGGTATGTACAGTTAAGAAAATTAAGTATCTTTTAAATTTCAGATTAAGGTAATGAGACCTGGTGAAGTACCATATACATCACAGAGGTGTGTTTGATGGGTCAAATATTCACAACATAGTGTGCACCAAAATCAGATAAAATACTTGATTTTCTCACTATACAAGAGCATATTTAAGACAGTGGCTGAACCTGACTCCATGTGTGGCAAATCTTATCACAGATCTTTTATCAAAAATTTCCAAATTAGAATATATACAGATTAGCACTGTACTGTAATACAACATAATGAGGGAATACGGTTATTAGTTGGTGCATGTACAGTACCCAACTTGTAACCTAAACCTAAACAAACTTAAACAGAAAATTGTCTTCAACGATAATAACAACATTAAAAAGTGGGTCCATAAAGCCACATTACTGTTACATCTGCTATCATAATAACCTTTCCTTATTAATGCTCACATGTTAAGGAGAGATAAGGTGTTGTCAGTCAAATGTAGGCTATCGATTCTTTCAAACTGTGAAACAATATATCGCCTCAAGTGAGGTACAGTAGTTTCTTGACTTAATTTAGAGGCACAGTAGCTTCCAATTCTCATTCACCCTAAAACTTTTCTTTATTTTTGTTTCATTCACATTCCTAGTTTTCATATTGCTTTCAAATTCTCACTGTTGATATTTTAACAATATATATATATCTTCTAGTTCAACCATATCCTAAATATCCAATTTCTATCCCCATCCTTATGCAATATCTTCCCTCAAAATTTAATTACTTCTTGACAGCAAAGGCATGCAATGAACAAAAAGATACAGCTTCCAACCCACATATCTACATTGAGTACAAAGGAATGCCAGAGACCTGATATGGGTGCAACTGAATACTGTACAGGGATATAATATTTGTAAATTCAAAGTAGACATGTGATATTAGTAGAGTTAAAACATAACCTTTGACACTTCCATCGTCTCCTTGGTATAATCTGGTCTCCAGTGCTAAATATTGTACAATATTTTCCTCTCAATGCTCTTCACTCTAACACCAACACCTTTGATGTACGGTATGAAGAATGATGGTAAGGAAGAATGACATGTCAACACTATGGATGGATGGAAAGGTTGAAAGAATATGGCCAATGTGAAGTCATCATCACACTCGTTGGCATAACAGACATACGCCGAATCACACACTATGCTAAAACAATGACCCAGTGTAAGACCTTGTGTCTTGATTTGTGCAGAACACTTAACCATCTAGTGGTAAATCCAACCACAACATATAAGAAATGTTAACATACACACAGAGGATCATTACTTTCTAAATTATTCAATAAGTGAAATGCAATACAGTATACAGAAAATTAATCAGTTCAACAGTTGAATTATCTGTGCATTATTAACATTAAAAAAAAATATATATATATGGCATTTAAACACTAGCACAAAGCAGCAAACTCAACAGGTCACTTACAGTATCTTTTGATTGTGCAAGCAAGGGAACAAATATTTTGAGTTTGGGCATTTGCCTGGATCAAATCAGTTTAGCAAATACTGCTAAGTTTCACATCTAGCATTTGGGAATCACTAGATCAGAATTTGTGACAGTTATACATTTTTTCATTGTAGGTACAAAGTTAAAAAAAACAAAGGTCATGAAATTGCCAGGGACCAATGTATGTAAGGTACAGTCTGGGTTTAAAATGCACCTGTATAGCCCACAAGTCATAGGAGACAAGAAGAGTTTAAGTGTTATGTCCGAAGACAAAAGGAAATTAAACTTACGAGTGAATATAAAGAAATAGAGAAGTTGCCGAGGGGAATGCACTGTTCAAAAAATATTACAGTTCTAAAACAATATGCACAACTAAAAAGAATATTAACATCAACGTACAGTACAGTACAAGGAAAATATATAACAACAAACGACATTAGGAGAAAATGGAGGTGGGCAATTGGAACACAAAATGCAAAATTTATGAGCAAATGCAGTTCTGAAAAGAAATAAAATGCACACTGAATGAGCAACTGCCAACTAGGCATAACATTGAAACACAATGTCTAATCCATGATCAAGCTGAAAAGTAGCAAGTGTACCAGTATAACTAGTTGACCAAATGGCAAACATTTTCTTATTTTCACATTTAGAACTACTGTACAGCATACTGGGCAAATGTTCTTTGATAGTCTGGAAAAAATGAATTTGTAAAAGATTAACAAAATACAATTCCTCTCTGAAAAAAGGAATAGATTATAAAAGGTGCATGAGGCCAGTGAAACATGATACAAAGGCCATTATCCTGTAAAAAAACTACCATAAGCAAACAGTATAGGGCTATGGATTAAAAAAAATAACGCAATAAAAAAAAAAATACATATCATATGCAATGAAGTTCTGGATTTTATATATACTCATAACTGTAGTTATGTTTGCAGAAAACTTGGATTACATAATAAATTCATTCAAGATTTATGGTTTCCTAAGAATAAAATATAAGTAAGTCTGCATTCATACCAAATCAAAACATATTCTAAGTTTTTTCTCATTTAGAATACAGGAAGGTTAAACACAACTGTCTAATTCTGTCACTACACTACCACCTTACACCCGATTGACTGCTGCAAGAAAAATAATGAATTACACTACGATGAAGACTTATACCAGACTCTACAGACGTTCAAATGGAGCCATCTTACCAGGCATCGTCATTGCCTGGACCATTTGTTTTTACTTATGTACAGGGCCCATCCTCTCAAGGGGCAATGCAGCAATTTTAAGAGGACAGGTCACTCACTATTTTTGTTTTGTGTTTTTTTTTTACATCATGTATAAGATTATGGCCAAATTATCAACAGTATCCAACTGAATATGTTAATGGTTAATTTGTGTGACTATATTTTGAGCACTTTGTTGTTGTTGTTGTTGTTGTTGTTGATGCTTTATTTATCATCCTGCTGCTGAGGTGCCGAGAACATTATTCCATCAGTCGATAATTTTTTTTTTTTACCCTGTTGGTCATATTCATTTTCCAATCTCACCAAACTGTCTAATTTCATGTCATAAGAAAGTTGGCTAGTCTACTCAGCATCTTTTTTTTTTTTTCCTAGTGTAAATCAGGTACCAAATTGATTACAGTAAGTTTACGTGTATGATTCTGAAACACACAATGCATTATCAGGTACCAAGTATATCTCATGGGTAATATAAGAAATTTCTGAATGCAGCATGTTCAATTTCTTGTGTCTGTATCAGTTACGTTTGAATTTTTTCTTGTTTATCATGTAAATATCTTCTTGATCACATGAGAGTCCTAGCTTTCATAATTTCTCACAATACAATACTTCTCATTCCTGTTTGTTTCCTAATTTTAGCAACCATTGTCCTATATCCATGAATCCCAATCTTAGCCAAAAATTTTCTCCCATCCCGATTCAAGCTTCCTTATCTGTTCTTGAGGATCTTGTACCTCTTGGTTGCTCGGCCACAGAACAGTCCACCGATGAAGATGATCCCCACCACAGAGGCCAAGACTAAAAGGAGGTAGGTGCGTTCTGACGATCTTGAGACATGGCCCACTAGCTCTCCTATGGATGCGATGTTTGTCAGCTGTCCAAAGATACTGTTATTTAGATAAAGCTACAAGAGGTACATGATTTATAAAGAAAGAAGTGCAGTATTTCAGGAGCACCTGCATGCCAAGAAATTAAACCAATTACAAAAAACAAGAAAATTCAAAAATAGTTCTCTAATAAAAAGTGTATTCAAGTATACAGTATAAGTGTCACATGTCCTTCATTCTTCCTTCCTATGCCCTTATAGTAAGTCTCCTTCTCCCTACCTTCATTGCAGTGTTGTACATCTCTCTCCTCTTCCTTAGAGTTTCCCTACATTCAGCTTGCAGTCCCTGAGGGTTGCGGTCTAATACATCCATCAAACAGGCCAGATCTGAAAGCAAATGACATATTTTGCATCCTAATTTGACAGGATATAATATACTGTATTGAAAAAGTTTATTCAAGTACAATGCAACAAGTTCTCTTCTACTATTACCTTCAATAACAGAATAATAATTTGTACATTAGCAGTCTGAAAAACCTGATGAAAAACTGTGTGGCTGCATAGTTATTTCCCTGTCAATTATTTGAATGGAATGACATTATAGTTATGGGACTCACATATTACAAAGAAAAGACAAAGGTAGAACTGCATTTTACTGAAAGAGAGTGAATTTATCATTATTATCATCATTATCAGTACCCCACTTCCCCTTTTCTACCAATTTAAACCCTATTTCAATAAAAAAAAAGTCATACTTCCTAGCTCTGTCATCCACTACACTGAGTTATCCTAATTGATTAAATGACGGCCAACTCAGTCCATCCTGACTTACGATATCCTTCTTCCTTATTAACACAGAACTTGTTGTCATCAATCCCACAAGCTTTGTTAAGTAATGGATCTGAATGAATATCTGCACGTTGTGACTCAATGATATGTGCCAGGTGGATGCTGCAGCCCTCTTCCTTTATCCGTCCCTGCTCCAATGCCAGTTTCAGACACTCCTCCATGTGACTCTCTGTTTCATCTGCACATAGCACTTTTATCTGAAGGTGAAGTAATAGCAGTTAGTCAAACTTCATACCAGTCCCACTAATTCTAAGTGATATATTTCTCTCTTTCTTCTCATTACAGTAGTGTTTCCCTCTATAATTAATATATTCTGAGACATGCATTTAATTGAGTTATAATTGGCAAGATACTTCACAGGACTCACATCATTACTACACGTCTGGGTGAGGACAGGATCCATTTTATAGTTGAGAGCAGAGCTCCTCGTTATTAACAACATCTTTTTACGGCATGACAAGCTCAGTTTCCGGGATGGCAGCTGCTTCTGTGTGAGTATGAGGGGAAAAAGTTGCATCTTATGAGATGAATACAGTAAATAACATGCATTTATAATTACTTCATGTGCATTACACTTGATTAGAAATCAAGTGTATTGTCAGTGATATGTCAGCTCATGAACTCTTATAACCACGACTCATTTTTTTGGCAGTGGCTTTGCACCAAGTGGATTGCATCACAGTGTTACAATGTTTAGTGTTGATTTAAGTTATCTTGTTATCTGTCTGTGACTCCAGAAAACCAATCTCCATCACCTACCCTGAGACACTCTGTAAGGAGACCGTTAAGCTCAGTGGCATTGGTGTTAAGTTTGTCAAAGTGCTTGGAACAGAACTTGCCCAAGTCCTTTCGGCAGGAATTGAGAAGCTGTGGGTCAAGGCGAGCATCAGTGGTCTGTTCCACTAGCCGTCTCACTACCACCAGCCGACAGTTGCTGTTGAAGTTGGGCTGGTCCTTATTGTCCTGGGATGGATAGAGGGAACATAGGAGTGAAGGAGGCACTGAGATTTGGGGAAAAGGATGTGTAAAACTATGGAATGGGGAGGGAAAGGGAGAGAAGGGACATTGTGCAGCAAAAGTAACTAAAGCTGAAAGAAAAACACAATGCCAATGCTTAAATGAGTAAATCCAAATCATATCTTGTATTATGATTCCTGCTTGAAAGGTAACTTTCGAGTGCCACAATAGGTAAGGTGAGAAGGTAGAGAAAACATAGATTTAAGAGTAAGTAGGTGTTTGGGAGGCAACGACAGGGACAAGATGCATGACTATAACCAGACTTTCAATTCTCCAGTACAACCAACCTCCTAACTCATGACTCACCCTGAGGCAATAGAGTAGTTGGTCCGATTCAGAGTCATGACAGAAGAGTTGTCTCATTTGTCGACAGGCAGACATGAGGACCACATCTGTACCAGGGTCCTGCAGCTCCTCTTGCTCCCTTACAAAAATCAGCCCATGGCACGGGGACGATAACTGGGCTCGGTGATTACGCAGACACTCCAGCACCTGAGAGGGTCAACAGTGTGATAAATTCCTCAAGTGCAAATTAACATATACTGTAGAATGAAATGAATGAATAATTGTCCATAGAATTATCCTGTGTTAATAATGTAGAATAGGGCAACTATTTTTCATTTCTCTGGTGCTTATAGGAAGAAAGCTTATAAAATCATAAGCACAATTACATATTAACATTAAATACAGGGTATACCAATAAATGGCTACATTCTCTCACCGCTCCTCTGCCACTGGTCACACTTGCACAGAAGCTGGAAATATCCTTAGCACAACCCTTCTGTAGTGCTGGGTCAAATTTGATATTCTCATGTCGCTGGATTAGTTGCTGACGAAGCTGCTGTCGACATTCTCGGGACACTTGGTGGCTGGTTTGTTTCAGCACTGCTTCTCGTACTGCTGCACTCAAGCACTCCACTACATCAGCTCTGGAAGAGATGTGAAAGGCATCAGTAGACTTCAGGACATCCTAATCTATACAAATATGTAGTGCCTGTGTCAGTTCATCTGTCTGTCTATGCACATGAGTAACCTGGCTTAAGAAAGAGCATAGGATAGGTGGGAATGTCCTCCAAGGTTAAAGAGGATATAATACTACCATTTTCCAAGACTGGCTTACAAGGCGAGCTATACATTCTACAGACTATTCACGACACTATACATGGTGGGGTATGAAATGCTCATGTTCATCAGCAGGTTTACACAGAGGAATAAGCCATAGGATCTAGCAGGTTATTGGACTGTGAAGTTATCTATAATACCCTTAAATATTATGTGAACACAGACATAAAATAATAATACACTGTTGATGCAAACAAACACAGACCATTTACATATCCAAACAGAGAAAATATAGACTCACTTGTTCTTGGGCTTGCTACATAGGGATGCTACATCACCCTGGCATGCCTCTTTGAACTTGGGGGAGAAAGTATAGTCCTTCAGGGCAACCAGCTGGAATGATGGCAACACGGTCAGATGAAGCAGATAAAAGGCAAGGGGTAAAAACAAAGAAGCAGGGAAAACAAGGAAGATGCAAGGAAAGAAATGAAAAAATTGCAGAGAAACTTTAACAGGGAAAGAGACCAAAATTTGTATGAAGAGTATGTGACAAGGCTTTGAAGGTCATCCATTTATAATTACACCAAACCTTCCGTACACTACCCTTTTATAATTTACTACATTTTTATTGTTGATACATTTGGAAATGTATCATCATCATTATTATCAATACCCCATTTCCCTTTTTCCAAGGGGTACACTGTAACATAATGTTTTATGTTGTCATATCCCCTTGACATCCACCACCAACCTGGAAGTCCTCAATGACGGCACGGCACTTTTTGTATGGTCGCATGGCTTCCACATTCTTGTGGCGAATGAGGCAGTCCATCAAGGTGTCATCATCACCACTAGACTGACTCTCTCCACCACACATCTGAAACCAGTAATACAATATGAATCAGAGAATGAATCATGTATTGCATCAGGGTGTTTCTATTTTCTAAACCTCTGCTTACATTACTTTACAAAGTATTTTATTTTGGCTATTATAGGACAACTTTATATGCAAATGGAGAACCACTCTGACCCAAGAAGTAAATAATATATAACAACACTACACATAACCTCCTCTCCACAATCTTAATTTGTTTGTCCAACCCTTCTGACCTGAGTGATAGCCTTGCCACAGTGGATGGTGAGCTGAGAGTTGAGCTTGCTGTCTTTTGCTTCTGCCTCAGTGTAGTTGGTCACTGCACTCCTGCACTCTCCCTCAAGACTGAAAAATTACAATATTATTACTGGCAGCCTGTTTAAATGAGGATGAGGATGAGGATAATTATGATGATGATGAAGATACGATGAAGAAGGCAGTCATGTTGTCTAATTGTTACAAGCCTTAACAGTTCAGTGCTCACCTTTCAATATTGTTTTACAACCAATTACAGTTCATTGCTCACCCTTCAAGATTGGTCTGCAAGCATCGCATTTCCTCGCCTGGGCCAGTGTCATGTGAACACAACCGAGCAAGGGGTTCCATGCACGCCATCTCTATTTCAGGGTGTAGTTCAACATAGGCTGCCCTTTCATGCATAACTCGTTGTACCTCTTGCAGGCAAACAGGATCCAACTGTGTAGGTAAATAATTCCAAAGAGATTACATCAAGTTAATGAAGTACTGTAGTCCCTACAAATTGAATTTCCACAAAGAATAATCTTGTGAATATGTAAATTATTACTGAATGTCTACAGGTGAGAAAGCTGTTCTTACCCTGAGAGTGTCCTTGGGGTGGTAAGCATGTCTGAAGAGGCATGGGAGAACCTGTGCACCTCTCTGTGGATTGTTACTGTTCTGTGTGGTATCAGCCCAATCTCGTTTAGCGTGGCAGAGGCGAGAGGCATCATTGAAACATGCAGTGTGCAGTTGAGGGTCCAACTTCCAGTCCCGGGAAATGAAGTATTGGATCTCAAGCAGTGCTGCTTCACATGTATCAGGCATCTCCGGAGATGACAGATGTCGCATCAGACAACGCATCACCCTACAGTATACAAACAACTCTTTACCAACTTGTTCAACTCTTACACAGCATCCTCACTCTTAAAGGTGAGTGAAGTGAATTAAGTACATTTTTTTTTTAAGCCAAAAAGCCATATACAAAGTAAAAAAAAAAAAAAAAAAAAACTTAAGCTTCACCTTGCATTGCCTCCTCTGATGTCCTTACATGCAGACTCCACCACAGAAAGACAGGCCTCATGTAGCACAGGGTCTACCCTCCAGTCCTCCCCAGCATCTGTCTCTTTCACCACCATCTCCAGCTGCCCATGCACATCAGTATCATAAGCATTATTGATGTCAATATTAATATAATACAATATAAAGGAGAACAACATGAAGATTCCTCCTGAATCTTTGCTCACTTACATTCTATCTACCTATGTCACACTCCATAATGATTAACTGTAAACTAAAAGTAGCAGTTTTGACATAGTAATGTGGTACAGTATTATCATGAAGGATTACAAAAGTTTTATGCTGTTAACCCAATTTTCTTAACTTTGATAGTGTTTCTATACAAGCTTCTTACTGGAAGCTAACATTATGTAAGCAACAAAAGGCTATAGATTTCCACAAACTAACAGAAAACAGATTATTTCAATATACATGGTCCACTTTCTGGAAATGATAGAGAAATCTATATTATATAATTTGTTGACAATATCTTACCACCTTACAGCTGGCATGGGAAATTATTACTTCCTGTCTACCAGTTTTTTTTCCCTTGGTACATCTACCCAGTACTCTTCTACAACACTCACCTCCATCCAACATTGCTCTGAGATGGTTTTCCTTGAACGTGCAAGCTTCATGAGACAGTGGAGGGTCCGTTCACCAGTCTCACCTACTCGGGCACAGTTTTCAGTGAGCTCCTTATTACAAGCAGAGACAAGGTTTGGGGAGAGTTGATGGTCAGCCATCAGCTGCTTTCGGTGCTCTAACATCTCCTCCCGACATGATCCATCCAGCACTTCACCTGTGGTAAAGGGTTACAGTACAGTATATTGAAGGTTTGTGTTACAGACTTTCCTATTCTTATGCTTCACTGTAACATAAGAGAGCTTTTGTTTCTAGTTTAATAAATGATTCCACTCAAAAACGACAAGAAACTTTCCAATTAAAATGTATGATTATATAACAATGATATATACCACACAACAAGGTGTGTAGGGGTAAAACTCGACTGGGAAGAACTTTGATCCCATTTTCCATTTATTAAGTGGAACAATAGTTGACCTACCCCTGACTCAATACTGACCATCCCTGACAGCCTTCTCCAGACATAGGAGTATCTTTGAAAGCTTGACTTGGTGAGAGTCATCAGCACTGTGACGACGACACTGGTATTTGGTGATTGCTGCACGACACGCTCGCACCAAACCACGGTTGGCCTTGTAGTCCTGTACAGTCAGCTGCTGTCGTCGTGTAAGCTGATCTGAACACTGTATGAGAAAAGAGAGACCCAGTGGTTGGAGAAGTGATTTCTATGTGTGTAGGAGGAGGAAAATTTAATAAATACAGAAAATGGTAAAACTATTAGCACAATAGTAAAGGTGCTACTTATTTTTCATTATCATCTCAATACTAGCCGCACTTTTGTTATGAGTACAATAATCAGAAAAATGTCTTTATTTTCCCCAGGCTTACACCCCCCCCCCCCTGGCAAAGAACCACTATATTAGAATGTCTCTTGAGGTGTGGTATTACCTCTTTGCTCATCCTGCGGTCCATCTTGTGCTTCATGAGACATCTGTATACCCGGCCATCACCTGACCGGATGTTCTCGCAAAACTTCTCACGATCATCTCGGCAGGCAAAGAACAGTGGCCGGTCAAGGTGGAAATCGTCTGATTGCAACTCAGCCAGTCTGGGAAGTTGCAAAGTTGAAATATTAAACAGACTCTAGATCTCACCAGTACTTTCATCATATCAGCTACTCATATCTCACTTGCGTTACTCTAAAGTTTCACAACAATATGATAGCAGCCTAAAATACTGTATGTTTGAAAAAAATGGTTGAACCCGGCATGGACTCACCTGAGTATTTCCTTCTGGCACTGTGGTGTCAACTTGTTCACTTGTGTAGTGAGGCACTCAATGGTGTAGCCCTGAGAGTGGTTTACCTGACTCCCCTCCTGCTGCTGTCCCACGGCCCCACTCCTCAAACGGCCACACTGAAGGCGGTCAATGTCGTCCCGACAGTCCTCAACCATGGACTTAATGTAGCGGTAGTCACTGAAGACGATTGCTGCCAGACGAAGCAAGTACTGACGGCAGCGCTCATCCTGAAGATATGCAATATATAGTAATACAAATGTGTCTTCTTGTTGATTCCAAAAATATTTTTAAGTATTACTGTATGATGCTGAGATTTTGCCTGATGCTCAGCTATATATACATACATACAATTGATACAAACTAACATACAACTCTACTTTATCTAAATAGAAGATGCCAAAAGTGATGCTGTACTGCAAACTGCAGATGTGAAAATGAATACTACCAATGTGTACAAGTATATCAAGGTAGAGTGTATACTGCTCTTCTGGTTGCCTTACCTTGATATTGTCGAGCTGCTCCGTCATACAGGAGATGGTATGTCCAGGGATTTTTGAGCCTGATCCACTCTGCATACATTCTGTGTGTTGCTGCAGTTCATTCTCACATACATCCCTCGCCAGTTCCTCAATTCTCCCACTCTGTGTCAGGTTCATCTTATATCCCCACACAAGCTACCAGGAAGGTTAAGGAGGTGACATTATAAATTCAATTATACAATGAAAACTTCTTTCCTAAAATTTCTACAGCATTATAAACAATGGGACTAGCAATCTAACTCAAGCCTCTTTTTAAATTATTCTGTATCTCATGGTTTCCTGACTACATCCTGTGTATGGCTCTCTCATCTCTTTGCACTTATATGTACTCGTGTATGATTCGTGACCAGGGAAAGTGGGAAAACTTTGACAAGTCAGATGAACCACACAGCATTTAGATTTTACATGTTATATTGGAATTAAGTTCAGATTAATAGGATAAAGTCCAGGAAAGGTGGACAGCTATTATAGCCTATAATATTCAAGTAACTCAATGAACTCTGATGATACTTACATGATTACACTTGTCATTGAGCACCTCTCGTAGATCCCTCTGTAATATTAGTGAAATACACATTACAGTATTTGAAAACAACTGTCATAAACAACATTGGACTATACATTTCCAAATATGGGACTAACTGGTAATTACTCTTATTTTCCACTCTATTGTGACATTGGTCATTAAGTGCTCAAGAGTACAGCTCTTAAGAAACCATCAATTTTTGGTAAACGTAATTCATTCAATATTTACCCAATTTTTATATTATAGTACTATAGTGTAAATCTGTCATTATAATGCATATGAAATGAAAAATATTATAACAGAAGTTGTAGTAAGAGATGAAATATAGCGTTTGTGAAGTCCATAGCAGATTGATGGACTTCACATGCAATAAAAATAAATATGTCTTGGAAAAAGTTACCCCATGGCACCTTGTAAAAAAAAAAAAAAAAATTAAATTCGTCTGTTGACTTCTTACGTACCCTCTCATTTTGTAGACACTCAAGGATGGCAAAGTTATTCCTGGCATCCTTACACGTCCTCCTGATATCCTCCTTACAATCCTCTTCCTCTGCCAACTTTACAGTAACCTTGTTAATTGATGAAGATTTACCTACGGCTATTGGTGCTGGGTGTTGTATGTCATTATTCTTATTGTCACCACTACCTGTACCCATCACCACATCTATCATTACTACTACCATCACCATCACCACCTTCACCACCCACACACCCACTAACACCCTCATTACAGCACGTGTCGCCTCGTCTGACGTTACAAAAAAAGGTACAAAATGGGGGCGGCGGCTTATCTCATGTCCTGTTACTGACTACCTGGATCTGCTGGCTTTGTTGACGGTCGCTTAGTTTAACAAAATGCACTGTTGACTATTTACACGGTTTCTCAATATATAAACCCATATTTTACCTTTTTAATTATTACTTTGTATGTAAAACTATACTAGTAGAGTAAAATTATATCATAGCAATTTTTTAATGCATGTAATGAAGGGGCAATTTGATTTTCATCTTATTCATCATTTCATACATAGGTCTAAATTACAAAATTAGTCATACCTAGGCCTCAGAAATACTTATGTATATCATCTCTCAATAGATTTGTTTAATTTCCAATACGTATAGTGATAATATTACCTTATTTTTATATGTTAAGGTAATATCAAGGTTATTAGTATATGGAGTGTATAATTCCTTACAAGTATCTGTCCACGTCTACAATAATGATAACAAACTTCTCTTCCATCATTACCTGTTGACACATTGAAGTCTTTTTTTTGGGAACCTCTTTGAATCTCTGGGTGTATTGAACTAATGACAAGAAAGAACGGTAAATTTATAGAAGTACTGAGTTCACTGTATTGTGTATTTTAGTATCATTACCCACTATTTTGGACCATTTAAGACACTTTTCATCTATATAATGGTGTTTTTCTCGGAGATGCCCTGTTTTCGAGATATGCCCCGTCTTACAAACATAATTTGGAAATTAGTCTAACCTGACCTAACCTAACCTAACCTAACCTAGACCTAACCTAGACCACAGCAGACTACCGGGACCTAACCTGGGCAAACTACCGGGACCTAACCTGGACAAACTACTGGGATATAACCGGTGTAAACTATATCATAAAGTGACCGGAGCAAATTCCAGGGACCTAGCCGGATGTGGTAACACTGTGCGGCCCTAGCCAAGAACGGAGTACTTCTGTAATAATACCGAAAGAACCATGGAGTCTTCACATGAAAAGAAAAAGAGTTGTAGAATAAAGGACTCCATTCAGGACATATTCCAGCTTTATAATAATCTACTAGGAGAAAGAAGAGTAGATTCAACGAAAGGGAAGCACACTGGTGAGAAAACTTTAATTATAACCATTACGTAGGAACTGTATATTGTATTGGAGTGTATTGTATGTATGTAAATTAAGATTAGAATATGGCAAAGGTTAAATAAATGGCCAAAAATGGGGAGTGTAATTACGTGAAAGACTTGATTTTTTTTTTTTTTTTTTTTTTTTTGTAAATGTTATAATTGTACGGGAGTAAAGGTGATGGGAGATTCTTATTGGTTAATATTGAATGGTCTCTGATTCCTCCAAACTATGCCACCAAACAGATCCCCTATTCAAACCAATAAGGATGTCTGTTTTCTGACATAGTTAAGAGGAATCGGTTGCCTTCCAATTCACCGACAAGAAAATATCCCCTTAATCCCACTTTTGATTACGGAAATTTGACCATAAGAACATAATATATCACAGTGAAAATTAGATATCTCGCACATGTGTAACTCGGAAATAATTCCTTTTGATTAGGTTACATTGTTTCTTTACAGCTGCTGCCAAGAAGAGCAACAAGAACCAATACTGGGATATAATTGTACTAACCACATTTGATGAGACACAGAAATTATGCTTTGAACACCAGATTGACAAGAAAAGAAAATGTGGAGAGTTACCCGAGGTATGATGATAGCCTCCGACATTAAAAATTATTGTGATACTGGTTAATGAGTCCTAAAAAAATAATTATATGGATGTACTGGTATGTTATAGATTAGTTTGGCCTACAGGTTTACTTGTTTGGAAGATATTCTTCACTAGCATATGTTGCATCGCAGGGCCTCCCTCAATATTATTTAACTCTAAAATCACTTCTAATCCTCATATCATCCATGTCGTAACACTCAGCGAACAGGCGCACCCAATAGTTGGTTTTTCTTTCATCTGATTTGCACAAAGCTTACATGAAATGGTATGGTATTACCTTCCGGTATTGTCAGTTGATTTAGCTTACAGTTCATGGCATGCGTGGCATAGTTCAGTGGAATTTATTCTAATTTTTTACTTTATCCTGTTCTCTAGGTTCTTTACAAAGGCTGTGTAAAATAGAATGCACTGTGCAGAACTGTAGGCTAATATTTTCTGTAAAGACGTAAATTCTGTACCATTTAATTAAATTTTAGATAAGTTTTACACATCTGATGAAGCAATATCTGTATTAAGAATTCAACATTTATTTCCAGGTTGCAGTATATGTTATAGCTGATCCACCAGGACACAAACTGGGTGTTGGAGGTTCAACTCTATACGTCCTGTCAGAGCTACGAAAAGAACTAACAAACTCTCTCTATGAAAAGAAAATTCTCATAATTCACTCCGGTTAGTAGGCTACATGGGAGGAAGGGAGAGAATGTGCATTATGTGTGTACAGTAGTTAGTTCTTTTGTTAAGGGCAAATATATTCTTATTGGTGAATTGAAAGGTCTGTGATTCCTCCAAACTGTGCCAGGAAACAGATGACCTTAATGATACTTTTATGAGGGATTTGTTTCAGGTATAGTCTGGAGGAATCAGGAGCCCATTATATTACCCTAAATATGAATTTCCCGTTAAGGAATGGTCACACTACAGAATAATATTATATTGCTAGATGTAGTGATAACATATGGTAGGCTAAGTGCCGGTATGTCACAAAGTTAACCATTGGTAACTGTTGGTGTTGTTAATTCTTCTTCCCTTGACACTTTTTCAGACAAGCATCATTATTGTACCTCCTCATAATGTTAGCTTAGTTACCATAATAGAAATACTGTATGACTTTAGTTTTGGCACATTACATACCTTTATCAAAACTGAAATGCAAAAAATGCAATTGCTGTAAAATTTTAGTAAGATACCTAGTTGCATTAAACCTGTGTAATAAGTATTAAATCACTACATAACATTACTGCTGAACTGTCCCTAAGGTGGAAAAAAAAATAGCCATAACCTTTCTATTTCTTTTTATGCCATTCAGGTGGTAGCAGTCAGAGACTCCCGAGCTACAGTGCTGTGGGAAAAATCTTCTCTCCTATACCAGCAGAAGGTAACATCATCCTTAATTACAGTACTGTATTAGTATGTAGAAAGTTCATGTATGCAGCAACATAATTTCATAGTTGAACTCCATATTTACTTTGTGTTCACCATAATATTATATTCGTAACTTTGTTAAGAATACTGTAATTGTTTTCATTACAATTACAGTACATTTCTTACTCATATTTTGGATGGAAATGTGATTGTACTGCCATATTTTTATACATAAATAGAAAAACCTGAGCAGATATGTTCCTCAGGATTGATGGTTGGGTCGAAGGTTCCACAGATGTTCGACCTCAAACTAGCGCTCTACCTGCCCTTCTGTCGCCTCCTGAAACCTGGAGTGTTTGTCTCATGTGCAGACGATATTGAGACTTATCACCTGGATGTTACTGATCTTGGTGGGCCTGACAAGCACTGTGTTGTATTGGTGTAATGTTGATGTGTTATTCTGTGTACTGCATAGTGAGTGAACTAGAGTGTTGTACAGTATTCAGTCCTGTGTGTGTATTTGTGTGCGTGTGTACTTACCTACTGGTAATTATATTGTTACAGGATAGAGTCAACCTTTGTGTGTATGTGCACATATAGAACAGATTGAAATACTTTTATATTTGCAGAATTGTAGAGGTATGTTCAGGTGTTGTACTTACGATATTATGATATACTGTATGAAATCCTGATAATGTTAGATTGCTGATAAGAATGATGATAGCAAGTTTACTGTTACTTGTTTAATATTTTTGTTGGCAACAGATAGACAGTTACTGCAAGAGTCGGACGTTGTGGCCCTCGCCCATCCATCCAGTCTGGTCATTGGAGAGGGTCATGGTGTTTATGTTGTAAAAGATGTAAAAGACTCTACACTGTCCTGTGTTCATGAATGCACTGAAGTGTTACAGAAGCCCTCCCAGTCTGATATGAGGGAAGCAGGAGCAGTTTGGATTGAAAGTAAGTAAAGACAAATTTTCATTCAGCACAATCAAATCTTTTTATAATCAGGACTGTAGTTACTTGATTTAGCCTCACCACTCACCTTTTCCACAGGCAATGAGAACAGTGATGTTGAACGAGTGTGGAGTGACAGCGTGTTCTGGCTGGGATGGGACATTTGCAGTGACCTCTTGCATTGGTTTGACTCGCATCACCCAATATCCAGTGAACTTGATGCCTACGCCCACTTCCTGCCGTGCTTGGGGTCAAACAAAGCCAAGGCAAAACCATCGGACTTTTCAGATTTTCGATCAAATATGTTGCCCATCTTCCAAGGACGTAAGTTCAGTGTAATCCTCCTGCCAGACTCAGAGTTTTATCATCTTGGAACTATGGAAGAATATTTGGCTCATTTTAATGTCATGAAAAACTTTAGTCATGAGTTGGGTATACAAAAGAATACAAGCAACATAGATAATCCGTGTTTACTGAAAGATGAACAAGAAAACTTTCAGCCAGAAGTCACAAATGCCGGGACGTTCATTCAAACCCACTTTTCACATCAAAATTTGAAAGTAACTGTGCCCGATGAGTTCATACAGTTTGTCATAGAGAAGTGTGTTATAGATCTGCCCATAAATTTAACAGGGAGTGTAATTGTAAGTGGGTGTAGCATACAGAAATGTTCTAGTGTATCACTCTTATCAAATACTGTGACCATATTTGCTAATTTGCTCTATCATACTCTACCCATCATCCACCAGGGTAAGTCCATTTATGTGACTGTTGCATTTGACCTCAATGCCAAAATGAAGGCTGCATCAGACACATTATCAGGTCTGAATAATTATGGCAGAAAACTTAGTGAAGTAGTTCAAATTCTGGATCTTAAGTTAGTGATGGAACATGGACAGAAACTGACTCTGTGGAATGCACGGATGTTTACTGGTGCAGACTCGGCAGAGGAGAGCTTCTGGCTGACACACCATGATATAAACAAAGTAGTATGTGAGACTGAAGGGACGCCACTCCAGACAGATGTTGGCAATTGTAGAAAGACTGGGTTGTTTAGCATGAAAGATGTTGTGGAACAAAAAGATTTAAAGAAACTAGTTTGCTAAGAAATATTGGTAGTGTATTTGCACATTATTTGTGTTGCACAAAGACTTAAAAGAAGCTACAATGCTTAAACTTGTAATTCATATTTCCACCTTGTTGAAATAAAATTTTAAGTGTTGTGTTTCGGTGAATTTAGAAATCCATGATATCAGATTTTACCAGGTATTGGTGGTTGAAAGCATATAAATTATTGGATTTTTTCTGAAAGTTGTTGTTGTTGATGTTCTCCCGGGGCAGAATGGCCTCCTGCCCCACAGACCTCCGGTACGCTCTGGTTGCAGTGAAAAAATAAATTAAAATAAAGGAGGGGCTGGCCTTATATGCCTGGGCTTCCAAAGCACATTCCAGGGAAATTGGACCAGAGCCTACTGGACCAGGGAGTCTGGGGGCCTCTGACCGTCAGGGAGATTGGGGGGAAGGTCTTTGATCCCACAGCCAGTGCTGTGGGCCCAAGTCCACGTTACCACAAGAGCTACAAGTGAGCCGCACCTTCCATGAGACCAGCCCTGAAGGGACCATAAGGGGGAAGGAGTTTACACTGCTGCATGCAAAGGGATAATGCACCCCCATGTGCTGGCGGTCCACACAGCAGTGAAAAAAAAAAAAAAAACGCCTCTGGTTGCAGTACATCTCACGTAGATTAAAATTTTAATCCATGTGGGCAGATCTCGTCAAATCCACTAGAAAGTGACCAGATCTTACAACAATCTTATTACAGTAATAACATTTACTGTACTGTACAGTTATGTGCAGAATGAATCTCGTATAAAAACAGTATTAACTGCTCATGAAGTTTTGAAGGTTTCCTTATAAGTTTTTATGAATTAATTATAGTTCCCACTTAATTGAATTAGTTTCGATGGTTGTGAAGCTAGATAAAACAATGCCTGAAGGCCCTGAATGTTAGGGAGCTACAAAAGTTAAATTTATAAAGTACAGTACGGTACTGTACATGGTTAAATGCAAGTAATGTACATGTATATCAAAATAATTTTCTTAAATTTGTACATGCAAATAGTTATTTATAGATACTGATGAATTTTATACTACAGTACTATATAAAAACCATTGCTACATCTCATATTTAATTTAATTCCTCCTGATTCTGTGAATTACTGCAAACTTTCCTTCACATTATTCTTGTGTATCCCACATGGCTGCTACTCTCTTATGTCTCTCTTCTCATGTGTCACCAAATACCCTATATAGCCTGGTACAAGCTTTTGCACTATTGAATTTAATTTGAGCTGAGTAAAGGGTTGAAAGTGAAAAGACAGAGATGATTTGGTATGTGAAAAGGAGAAACGAAAACAAAGCATTGGACAGGGCTGCTGGAGTGGAAGAGTCTGTTCAATGTCCACTAGGTAGACCAAAATAATATATGGAAGCAGTGTGAATACCTGACAACACTAGGATGTAGTGATTAAGGTTGAATAAAGGTATTGATAAAGATAAAAAGTCGAATGTACAATGCTATATCGTGACCAAAGCCAACCTAGGTAGACTAATTCTAAGTAATTCCCTGACTTTGTGTATGCACACACAGTAATTACAAGTCTCAGATCATGCCTAACTATTAATATAATGTCAATTTATTACTCTAAACCTTTTCAGTCACATAAAATGAACTTCTGTCTATAACACCTCAGACATACATGATTAATAGTTAATAATTTACATGCATGAATCGCTGGCAGCTTAAGACAAGCAGGCAAATCTATATAGTCCACTGCATTATAATACTCCTTTGCAGACAAGGGTAATAAATCACAAATGAGTAATAAAACCTAATTAATCTTCTATATTAGTATACAGTACAGATATATCACATTAAAATTAAAGTTTGCACTACAGTACCTACATGAAAAATCAAAATGTGCTTAACAGGAACCCCTTGTAGACTGACAAAACACAACAACACTGACAAACAAAGGTTAATCCACACTTACTACCATATTATTTCACCTGCAGTTCTCAACCTAGATGTTATCCTGAGATGCTATTATCTCTTTCATAGCTAGGCTCAGTTCTATTGTGCCTTAGTAAATTTTATGAATATTGAGTACTGGAATATTATATGTAGTGATAGAAACAAAGAAAAACTTGATGATGTCATGGTTCTTTAAGTAGAGACGGATGTATTATATTACCTCAGGAAAAAGTTATTTTAATATTATGGCTGTACAAGAAAGTTATAATGAAATGTGGTATAAAATATTACTCGACTAACACAAACATATTTCTAACTACAAAATATTATACAGTATAATATTGGCTTATGAGTGGTCTGAGGCACTACTGTATTTGTAAATAGAATCTTGCCCACTGATGACAGCATCAGCAATGAATCTATTTCCTGAGCTCAAAATAAATGAAGGTTGATAATGCCGAGTACCTCACGCAGAGAGTGTCATAAATGTACAAGAGCTGACACAAGCATGAGTTCAAGTTTCAGCAGTCATTTTCTACTATTGTATTATAATCTTGATTGACACAATAAACTGTACATGTGGTTGATAATATTTATGCCAATATTATTTCAGTTGTTCTTGCTCCAATTGTTAGTCAGTTCGTTAGTAAAGGAGGGCCAGCCACTTGCTAGATTTAGTAGTGACCTGCAGCCTTTCTCACTCAGCTGATCTGAAGTGGAAGGCAGGGTATAAGTTTATTAGGTTATGAGTTTATTACACAATATCATGCTAGTGCACAGGAACCTGAAGTTTTTGCTTTGGATTATTGGCTGTACTTATCTTGCTAAGTTATTATTTTAATAGGCTTAACTCAGGTTTGGCTTTGATGAAACAGTAAATCACATAACTGGATATGATGAGTTGTGAGACTGGTTGGGAAGGGTGGCAAATTCTTTATGGTGCACATTAAAAGGTGACCCACTTTAATATATTATATAAAGTATAACTGTTGCTTGATAGATTCATACCTCATTTTAAGTGACAACTATGAAGAAGGATGGACAGATGAAAGAAGGAAGATCAAGAAGTGATATGGTAATGATGTATCAAAGTATAACATGCACTGGCAGAGGAAAGTGATAGAAGATTACGTTGTTTGTTGACAGTATTTCTAGAGGACACAGAAACAATATAATTATAATACCTGAAAAGATATGGCAAATTTTGCTTTCTTATACAAATCTTACCCATCACTGTAGCCTAACACGAACTTATGTCTCTTACTTTACATTATGTTCACCTGTACTATACCCCAATATAACAGCACATAGCTCACTCAGTCTCAATCTTGAAGGCAAAGAAGACATCAGCAGCGTAGACGATGGTACAGAAAAAGCAGAAGGCCCCGCATGCCTCGGCCACACTCTTTTTGGTGAAGTCGACGCAACTCACGCCCAAGCAGACCTGATTAGCCTTCACCAGTACAATGATTCCAGACACCATGAAGAACAGAGCCAGCAGACCACTCATAAGGATTTCCTGGAGATCAAACACAAACTGATCATAAGCAAATTACCATTCTACACATCAAATATACTGTCAGGAATCTGCTTCTTTAAATGGAATAGTCAGCACGTATGCTTGTTTAAGTTTTCCCTTTGTAATACTAATAATCTTGTTTTGGAAGCTAAAATATACTGTATTGTACAAGGTGTTACTACAAAACATTATAGCAGGAGGGGAAAGTTGACAATGCACAATTCTGAGATTGGAGGCATGATGTTTTCCTTCAAAGTACAGTATGCCCTGAAACAGACTACTGTATCTATTTTTTGTAATGCAATTTGAGGCATAGATTTCATAGAACCAGTACAGTAGTCTAATAATTAAATTCCAAAGGAACGAATTAATGAGAGGCATTGAATGTGAACTTACCGAGACACGACTGGGGCCAAGCAACATATTCTGTACAAAGAGAACGAGGGCACTGAAGAAACCCAGGAACACTGTGCCTGTGATGAAGTCCCCCCAGTAGTTGAGTGTACCAAACCAAAGACCCAGGGTTATGATCACCAGTATCTGTATAGAGAATCACCATCATTAATTTTAACAACATTGCATGCATCTATCATGTTCAGCATATAGTGATACACGGGTACTTCAAGGAATATATAAGTGGGATTTGAGAAGCTCCCATTTTTAATTAAGAATGTAACATAGTCAGAGAATCTACCCTTTCTTAATATAATACTGTACAAAGATATTTTCAAGAAATTTTGGGGTCGGAGAATCGACTGTCTAAATTTAGTATAATACAGAGGTTACTTTAATAGGGTTTGTGGAAGGAGAGATTATAGAGAAACTTTCCGTCACCTCCCTTGATCGTCTTCCAATGAATAAATAAGAAAAATGTAGAGACCGACCTACGAGTGAAGCATGAATGACAAGGAAAAGTAGGATAGTACATGTGAGACCGACGATAATGTAATGTACAAACCAACAAAGTGATAACACTGGCAGACGGATATTTGTCCCTCTAATACAGTACGTGTATGGATAAGATTATGTTATCACACTTTATGGGTACACTCCAGTCAAGGAACAAAATAAAATAATATAGTAGGATCGAGTCTCTGGGAACACTTATAGTTGACCCATGTAAGGGGAAAAGTTCATACATGAATAACCATTATAAGGTAATGTGTGTGTGTGTTAGGAGGGGGGGGGGGGTAAGATTGCACAATTCCGGAAGTGTGTGAATACCATACATAGAGATAAAGCGCCAGACTAGTTGGTCTTATCACACACTCCAGCTGATAATAATCCGGATATTGCTCATATACTTGATACTTGAGATTTGTAATACGATGTGGTTATGTAATCATGTGACAGTACTATATATGTTGTTATGTATGTAAGAATACAGTCATGCTCATATATTTATGTTTTTATACTGTACATTTCGTGAGGAAGATACTCGGACCTCTCCTGCCACTTTTCAATGGACGGTGGCTGTATGACTTTCAGTGTTTTTGAAGAACCATGCGATGACACACACCACATCACCAACAACCATAATGTAATGGCCACATATAATTATTTCAACTTAACATGGCCCACACAATATTACTTAAACCACTCACCAGTTGTGTCAGCTTGAGTATCCCCCGAGGGCTAGCCAGGTATTCCATCATGCCCATCTTGAAGTATTAATTACCCAGAGGGACACCAACAACAAATAACTCCCTGCAGCAAAACCACTTTACGCAGAGAATTACACTATATTGTGGCGAGTCTTACCCTAGAATTATACAGTACAACAGACAAAGCTTTAGAAGTTTCGATGAAAGTTAGGGATTGTAATACAGTAGGTTTAATTTTTCTCCTTTATGGAAATGCAAGAACTGCGAATAATAATAAGAGTGAGTCCAGTGTTGGCTGTACGTGTATCCAAGAGCACTATAGTTATTACTCCTTTTACACAAAATAGCGTAAATAATTAAGGACAGTCCCAATTAAGACATTACAGTACTTATAAAATTTTCGATACTTCAGCGGTAGGTGTATAAAGAGCTCGGTGAAGTCCGTAGATGAGGGAGATCGACCTTAATATTAATTTTCTTGATACCCAGCCAGGCAGTGATGTGTGAAGGGAACAACACCAACAACTCTACTATAAGCTTCTCAATTTCTTCGGGGATAAATGGTACACGACGCAAATATCTTAATTAAATGGCCGTCAGCGACAAAACTTGGTGAGTATTATAGAGGAACTGTGACGGTTTCTTGTCCTGCCAGTAAATTATAAGCTGGTATTAACTACTACTGAGTACTACGTCCCATTAAACACTGTACCGCCAGCCTGTAGCCAAACCCCCACACGTCTCATTCTAATATATTGCCTTATCTCCCTCATATCTTATCACAACTTCCTGATAGTCCAGATAGTATACAGGTCGCCTCCCAAGATATATACCTCCACCAGCAGCTAGACTCCCCCATGCGCTGGAATATGTTCATACGTGTTGCTAATTAATTTTGAATATTATGAATTAAGTTCTTGTTGATACCGCAAACTTCCGCCCGAGAGAGAGAGAGAGAGAACATGGATACAGATTAATTCAAACCTATTAACTCCTATTATACCAGACTCCTATTACCAAGACTCACTCACTTACCACCTACACTGCTATAAGTATATCTGCTAATATAGATAAGTGTAATTGCTATAACATATTATAAATTGGCCTGGATGAACATTGTAAGTAGATCGAGTTGTTGAAGTTATCTATCGGTAAATATCGTAACACATTCTCCATAAATTTTAATCACTGTGTGCTTATAAAGAGAGTAAAGTAAATAATTATATATTGTCTGTGAATGGCAATGCTACTATACTGTATATATATTTATATTTATAACCTTTTACGCTCAGCATCTTCCATGTGACGAATAAAATACTCTCTCGTTAGCCAGATTAAACTTATCTGTGTGTGTGTGTGTGTGTGTGTGTGTGTGTGCAACAATAAAGCTGGGCTGGGATACATGTGTGTGTGTGTGTATGTGTGTTCAGCAAAGTAACAATAAAGCTGGGATTGGGATACGTGTGTGTTTGTGTGCGTGTGTGTTCAGAAAAGCAACAATAAAGCTGGGCTGGGATACTTGTGTGTGTGTGTGTGTGTGTTCAGCAAAGTAACAATAAAGCTGGGATTGGGATACGTGTGTGTTTGTGTGTGTGTGTGTTCAGCAAAGCAACAATGAAGCTGTGTGTGTGTATGTTCAGCAAAGCAACAATGTATGTGTGTGTGTGTTCAGCAAAGCCAAAACAAAGCTAGGCTGGGATACGTGTGTGTGTGTTTGGTAGTACTCGCGTGATAAGGACAATCTCCGCTTCGAGGCTTGCTATAATTAGCGAGATGGGCCAGCCAAGAATGTTAGCTAGTAGGTTGACCCGCCCACTGGCAAGACCAACCCGGGGCGATGGGACAACACACCAATAGTAGGACAATATAACACTATTACCAGAACACATGGAGACAACACACCATCCATCAGCTGGACAATACCACACTATATAATACCAGTAGCCTAAACATTGAGTATACTGTAGTCTGTCCTAATGCCGGGGCCTTGCTAGGGGAGGTGGAAGGTCGATCCATTATCAAACTCTATGAAGTGTTTGGTAGACACTGGTAAATATATAGAAGTTAGGGGTCACTCAGTACGTAGCATTATTGATTATAGTAAACAAATTGATCATTGGGTAGAGGGAGGGATCGAGGTTTGTAGTATTATTGGTTATAGTAAACAATTTGATCACTGGGTATAGAGGGAGGGAGGCTTGTAGTATTTATTGGTTATAGTAAACAAGGGAGGTTTGTAGTATTATTGGTTATAGTAAACAAATCGATCACTGGGTAGAGGGAGGGATAGATAGTATACTTTTGGTACATTGGAGAGCCTTGATTGATTCCTCCTCCAATTAAGGGGAGATTCTCTTGTTGGTGAATTGGAAGGTCTCTCATGTTTCCTGGCATACTTTGGAGGAATGAAGGCTCTCTAATGTAACACAATTCATGCCCACCCCTATCCCTCCTTCCCTCTGCATGTGACTGACGTAGGTAGGCAATGTGAGGTATGAGGCCAACAACTAACTAACTAAGCTATAACGTGTACCGGTGCCAAGACGAACCAACACGGACAATAATAATAATTAGAGGGGATACCAACCCTTTGCCAACAGACATATGCAACCATAATAAATCCTTTCTTCTTGTGAATGTTCATATAACTCTCGTATATATATTATCCAGTGGAGGTGCATTCATGGGACTCTCAACACCCATAGCTTGCTTCGATCCCCTCCTATAAATATTAGTCAGGTTAATTAAGGGACCCTGTGATGTAGTCAGAAATTAGAGATAAATGCATGAGTCCTTCAAAATATTGCCACGAAACACCACCACCTATATGGAAGGAACTTAATTAATTTGTTTCGTGGCATGGTCAAGAGGAATCAGAAGCCTTCCTATTTTCTTACCCGATCACAGGGTTCTTAATTAAGGGGAGATTCTCTTGTTGGTAAATTGGAAGGTCTCTGATTCCTCCAAACTATACCAAGAAACAGTTGCCCTCAATGGTACTATAATAGGGGATGTGTTTCGTGGCATAGTTTAGAGGAATCAAAGATCTTTCAAATCACCAGATAAAGAATCTCCCCTAAATTAAATCAGTTTGGATTCTCATATTTGTCTCTCATACGTATTTATTTCAGTTTTATTATTATTTGATTTACGATAAGAGTGAGTTAATGTGAGTCTCTCCAAGTCTCGTATAATTATTATCGCTTATTCTCCATTATTTCTTGTTTCTCCATCACTCCTTAATTTATCTTTTTTCGTTGATGCCAGCAAAGATGTGGGCAACACTTTAACTCAAAGTTTTGGCGCCCCTCATGCCCCGACCCAATCCATTCTTTCTCTATCCAGCTGTTCCTTTTTTCATTGTTTTTTCCTTCGTGTTTTCCTCTATGGTATGTACATACAAGGTCTTTCTGGCCTAACACACACGGTCTTCTATCTTCACATTTATACTCTATTCTCTAATCTACCCTAAATTCTCTCTTCTAGTAGTCGTAGCTTAGAAACAATTAATCAAACAGCCACGTAAGGACTAACAGGTGTATGTATATGGTGCTGTTTATATTCCTTTTTTGTATTCTCTTAATCATCCCTTCGTTCTTTTCTTCTCCCTATTTTTTTCCCCTCCCCATCCACCCCCTCTCTACTGACCTTGTGTGTGTCGCCAGTGTAAACAAACGCATGACGCAACATTTCCCCCTCCCCCCTCTCACGGACCTCCCCCTCGCGGACCTCCCCCTCCCCCTCACGGACCTCCCCCTCGACCCCCCTCCCCCACGAAGACGAAGCTGTATGCTGTTGTTGACAAATGAATGGTCATGAAGTCGTGATATCAGGACAGGCATGAAAGTTATAGTAATTATTCACGGGACAAAACTATAACAACACCTGCCTGACCTCGTTTCATTTTCGCGAATAGTCAACTCATATATAATTATGTATAAGTCTTAGAAATTTTAACCACCGTCAATTAGGAAATGTCATAACAATATACCGTACTCCCAAATTATTGCAGAGTAAAAATATAATTATGAGATCACCACAAATGTAAGATCTTGTTAATGCCCTCTTCACTGATCATTATTATTATTTTGTGAGCTTAAATTTCACCCGAGAATGGAGGTTATAGGAAAAAGGTTGATTATCATAATTATGTGTTATAAGATGTGTTTGAGAGTGACGGTGAGCTAGGTGTGTCAGGCTATTTATTACTAAGTGTGGTGTGGTGTGAGTGGAACGAAATAAAGTGTGTCGGGGTGAGCTACATGTGTGTGTGTGTGTGTGTGTGTCAGTAACTGGGATAAGTCGAGGCAGGGGGGCAATGTGCGTGTGTGTGTGGGGGGGGGGGGTGTCAGTATCTGGGATAAGTCGAGGCAGGGGGGGAATGTGCGTGTGTGTGTGTGGGGGGGGTGTCAGTAACTGGGATAAGTCGAGGTAGGGGGGCAATGTGTGTGTGTGTGTGTGTGTATGGGATAAGTCGAGGTAGGTGGGCAATATGTGTGTGTGTGTGTGTGTGTGTGTGTGTGGGATAAGTCGAGGTAGGTGGGCAATGTGTGTGTGTGTGTGTGGGATAAGTCGAGGTAGGTGGGCAATGTGTGTGTGTGTGTGTGTGTGTAAAGGGGGAACAAGGGAGTACAGAAAGAGAACAATAGAATATAGTACATCATTCTGAAGACAAGAATGAATGATTGAGAGTGAATGTTATATGGTGATGGAAGGGAGAAGGTGCTGAATTAAGGATAGACACACACACAATATTTTATAACAAGAGAAGAAGCTATTATAGGGTTAGGTGTCGTATGAGAAAGACATGTAGTAAGGGGGTTTGAGAAAGGGAAGGGTGGAGGGTGTGGTGGGGGGTGGGGGCGGGACTGGGGGTGGGGGGATTAACAAAAAAAAAAAATGGGGGTACCTAGCTGGAGGAGGGTTTTATGGGTTTGGGGTTGGGGGGTGGGGGAGTTGGGAAGGGAATGGTGGTGCATGGTTATAGTGAGTGGGTGTGGGTTGGTGGTGGTGGTGGTGGTGGTGGGGAGAGGGTATTCTGAGAGACAAGGCAAGGAGGAGGAGGAGGGCGAGGAGGAGGAAGAGGAGGAATCTAGGATGAGGAGGGCACCACAAGACCGACCGAGCTAGGGTATATGTTGGCACGATAACCCCCTGCAGGTGTTCAGTGCCAACTTCACCACCACCAGTGCCACACCATCTCTAAAACGGCACTCCCCACCAGACCCAACCTCTCTCCAAGGTGCCCTACTGGCTGCATCCACACGTCTCAAAACAACATATTATAATGATTTACCGACTTTGGCCATATTCTGGAAAATAGTGTTAATTGAAGTTACCTCATTCATACACTCGTCTCAAAACAGCACTAATGATTTACCGTGTGTGGGAGGTAGATAGTGAAATTAAGCTACCTCATCCAAATAACATTAATAATTTACCGTCTTTGGCCATTTTCTGGAAAGTAGTGTTAAATGAAGTTACCTCATCCATACATACACTCGTCTCAAAACAGCATTAATGATTTACCGTGTGTGGGAGGTAAATAGTGAAATTGAGTTCAGAATTACAATGTGGTCGTTTGTTCATGGTGCATGGAAGTGTGATAATGAATCGTGTTTGTTAATTAAAATAGAACAGCAGATGAAAATTGCTTGAGCTTCTTTCTACATGTCTCTGAAAATCTACGTCAGTGAAAAATTTAATGTTTTTACTCGTGTTTATAGTGCACAGGTTTCTTATGTATATATTCGTTGTGTTATAGTGTTTTCTACAGTGAACTTTATATCAGCAGTGCAATATCTATACGGACAAATGAAAGAATTACAGTAGCAGATAATTTTTTTTTTTTTTTTTTTTTTTTTTTTCATTTTCATTCGACTCTGAAATTCAACAGACATAATTTGTATGTGGGTCTGTTTGTTGCTGGACTGAAAAAAAAAAAAAAAATGTGGTCTAATCATAATGTTCTCTCAAAATGAAATAATTACAGTAGAAGAGAAGTTCAACAGACATATATGTGAGTTTGTTGCTGAACTGAAAAAAAAAAATAAAAAAAAATGGTCGAATCATAATATTCTCGCTTCAAATTACAATACATTACATTACAGCAGGCAGACTCTTGTTGTTGTTGTTGTTGTTGTTGTTGTTGTTGTTGTGTTCTTCATTGCAACGGGGCGGGAAAGTCGTACATGTAATACAGGACACAAAAATAGGACGATCGAGTAACTTTCATGCGATGTCACCTTAGCAGAAAAAGAAAAAAGCTGACAAATTGAGAAGATATATTTTGTGTTAAAGAAAATATATATAGCCTTGCAGAAAATTCATCCCATTTATTTTATGATTTTATTTTATATATAATATATTATTATTTTATTTCTCCAGAGCTGTTGGTTTTGTATTGTATTTTAGAATATCATGAGTTCGATTAATATTATTTTTTTAATTAAGTCCAGTTAAAGTGGCATACTATTAACAGTGAACTAAAAAGGGCTCTCAATTATTAATATTCCTGATATGTTTTTGTTAATAATTATTACCCATCTCTGAGCTGACTCATTTTATTTCACTATTTGCTAAAATTTCGGGAGATTTTCAGTGAACCTCTAATAAATGCATTCGAAACAAGAAAGAAGTTTTCATTAAGGGGGCAGTATAGTACATTAGAGTGGTTTGGGTTCTCTAAAGTAAGCCAGCAAACACAGAACCAGATGGAGAATAATAATGGTGTTCTGTTGCCTGGAATAGTTAGGAGGAATCAGTTTCTCCAGATTTACCAACATAGTATACTCTCCCTTTAAGGTGGTAATTCTTTTTTTGTTACATTGGAGTGCCTTGATTCCTCCAAAGTATGCTAGGAAACAGAACCAGAATAACAAAAATAATGGTGTTCTGTTGCCTGGAATAGCTTGGAGGAATCAGTTGCTCCAGATTTACCAACATAGTATACCCTTCCTTTAAGGTGGTAGCCTAATTCTTTTTTGTTACATTGGAGTGCCTTGATTCCTCCAAAGTATACTAGGAAACAAGACCAGATGGACAATAATAATGGTGTTCTGTTGCTTGGAATAGTTTGGAGGAATCAGTTGCTCCAGATTAACCAACACAAAATTTCTCCCTTAATACTATAAACTATATGGTATACACTGAACATGTGACTTATTACTCTTCTCGTTTCTTTCTTTCAGTGACAGACCTAAATGTATAATTGGTTACCACGTGCAAATCTAATAACTGATGCATCTCAATTATAGTGAAAAATCTCCATAACTAAATATATCAATAACAAGACTTTTGGTATATTAGATCATCGATTATCAAGTGAGACTGTAGGTATTATAGTACGTGAATATAGACAACGGATGGTTAATTTATAGCCTATACCACCTAAGAGAAAAAAAATCGTCATTACTTCGTTTCGTCTCGAGTAGCCTATCATCCTGCACACGTCCCCCCATCCCCTACCCCTCTCCAACACTCTTCCTGATGTGTGTGAGAGGTGTGATATGGAGTGAGAGGAGGGGTGGCACTACATCCATGCATCACTCTCCACCCATCAACACCACCACCACCATCACCATCAGCACCAGTAAAGGAAGGTAGCAGCAACACCAGCAACACCACCAACACCATCACCACCAGTACTCAGCATCGTCTTCTCATCTCCTGCTGACTCTTACACCAAAAGGTAAACAAACAAATGATTAAAATATCTCGTAAATTATGCCTTTATATACCTTTTAAAAGTGTAATATTTAGTTACACATAATAAATATACATCCTAAATTATACCTATAGTTGTAATTAATGTGCAATAGTTATAGTTACAAAGTTATGTAGGTATTTCGTTAGTTATATCTGCATGACCTCTATGTTTGTAATTTACCCAAAGGAGTACATGTAGCAGAGATAATAACAAGACCTTCAACTTACCCTTGTAGTCTTTTGTACTCGTAGGTCAAAATTGTTATCTATATCAATGAGAATAAGATTTTTGGGAAACACTATATAGCTACCTCTCAGGATGCCTACAACAGATGTTATAATATCATAGGCCCCTTCCTCTTCACATAACTATACGGTGTTGTTTCTTATACATTCATGCAGTCAGGATTATACATATTTTACTCGTCAATAATAACCTGAAGAAGTAGCCTAGTTGTAGTGAAACGTGGTCAATAAAAGGCCCCTTCCTCCTCATATAACTATACGGTGTTGTTTCTTATAAATGCAGTCAGGATTATACATATTTTACTCGTCAAAAAGGGAAGTGGTGATCGCCGGCTTCAGTCACTGAGATCTTATTAGGAATATTTGAGGCTAATATTAAACCCCTTATGTAATATTAAATGAATGCAACTTAAGGGGGAAAGTATGGAGTGTTGGTGCATGGTACAGTTG